>LUCH01005751.1:7920-38804 GCA_013368495.1 Paragonimus heterotremus | reverse complement strand
ATTACCATTTGTCTGAATGCGAAGCTTGAAATGTGACAAAAATAAAACTAACGCCACTTTATTCAGTTTTGTTTGTGTCGTGAATTTGCTCGGTTTAGTCATAAGAAACCAGTGGCAAACAAGCTTGTTTTCAGTGCTTCATCTTTAGGCAAAATGCAACACATTCTCCGGCCGTAGTAAATCAGCAGGATGTGGGATGGTAATCCTTAATGTCAGGGTAATCGAACCCTTGTAGTTCAACTGTGTAACACAAGTAGCTTGGTAAATCGACTGAGAATAACAGTAACTTAAGTTATAAATATTTCCTGGAAAAATCGGCACTCCTACATAACAGATCGATCCGAGCTATTGTGGCAAGGCCACAGAAGGTTCAGTGTCCTAACCAGACGTCTCTGAGAACATAGCGGGGATGAGTGCAAGCGGATCATGATGGCTAGTAAATGTATTGTATTTAGCCTGATGATGAAGCATCGAGAACGAACATGTTTGTCACGCGTTTTCTCTCATTCATCCTTGTCTATCAGCATGCAATTCATCTAAAGAGTAAATTGGATCCAAATGCATCTTCGCCTGAGACAAGTAGCATCATTGTCATGCATCAAAATTGCATCTGTCCACAGTGGACACCAACATTAGTGAGAACCAATCATATTCAACAAGATCATCCTAACCGCTTACCTGTTCTTACGACCAATTTTTCAGTTGCCCCCGTGACAATTTCCACCGATCGGTATACATAATTCGGTCACAGTTTTTGGATCCACTATCCCACAATAATCCCCATAACGATGTAGCACCTTACAATCGAGGCGTCCTGCTGCATTAGGTAGAGCCCAGTAACTGATATTGCTTTCAGTTAGTCTCCGGGTATGTGGTAGTGAATAACGGTTACCGAGATAAAACGAACGATGCCTCTGAAGAGACCACAATACTCACTTCCTGAGGTAACAACTTATAGATTATCACTGTGTAATTACTCTACAACCTGAACTTCTGGCAACTGTTTGCGGCGATCGATTCACCTGATGGGTAAATCATAGCCGACCGTCGTTTACCACTACACCAGATTGACGTAGCACAGGAATGGGAACTGTAGCATCTCCAACGACGGTTTGGAAACAGTATCTTTATTATTCGCGAACGCGCTTTCGCCCTCGTAGTCTTGCCTCAAATGCTCGTATGCATACTGCAAACGGGCATGATCATTACACTACTGCCTTGAAGCGAAGCCTAAGGGAGCCAGGATTACCGTAGACCACGTTGTACAGTCAACGGCTAAATTTAGATTACTGATACTATTTTATCTCAGTACTTTGCAGCCTACAATGCGGGCTAACCAGAATTTGTTCACTTTAAACAAATCATTCACATCGTAGTCCTGACATCGGACGGTTGAAAGTATAGTAATGCATTACCTCAGAAAAAACGAACACTTCATTATGATATCCGTAGTCGCTTCAAATGATAGGGTGAATATTTCGACAATCAGACAGATCTTACCAATCGATGCGTGAAGTAACCCGATTCTATAGCTTCCCAACACATACCCGGGCAATTCAACCTGCGATTCGATGTTCGTCATCGCTAACCGGCTATCTGTCTGAGTGAAAGTGAAGTCTGTACTGATTACAGAAAATAAGTCTGGAGCTTAGAAAGACTTCATCATGGTTAACAGAACTGAACCCAGTAACCATTGGCTGATCGGATCACTCATAACATTCACTCTAAGCGTTACAGTGTTCAAGTTTAAAAATCATAATTCTGAGTTACACGTAGATTATAATGAATAACCTGTTGATAAGCTACAAATATATTGTGAACTCAGTCAATCGGAAGAGGCGTCCAGAACTCAACTCAACTCCGTCCTATAGAATATATATATTCTAAAAACAACCGCAAATGAGTACTACGTCCAAACCTTCCGGTAGGATTATTGCATGTGTCGTTTCACTTTGAGATCGAAATACATCAGAGTTGACGATAATCCGCTACACTACTAACCATCTGTGAGTAGCAGGGAAGCTTTATCGGAATAAGCGTGTACGTCTAACAGTCGAGTGAATAGAAATTAGAGGAATAAACGATAAATGGTTGTGGACCATCAGTACCCCCTTAAATCAGTGCGCTTGTCAACGCACTCCCCTTAAAAGCCGAAAGGTCTATATGAGAACCGGAGAAACATCCAGGTAGAACTCTTCGTTAGTCAAAGAGAGGTTCGCAGACGAAACAGTGGTGATAGGAGCGGACCCGTGAGGTCTTCGTTAGGATCATACAAGTTTTGTCATTCCGATAGAGGTTACTTGCTCATGAACGTCAAATTCCTTGTTAAACGGAGTATACGGAACGCTTGCCGAACAGCACTGACGTTTAAACTGTCAAGGTCGTAATGGTGGAGCGATTCAAACGAGTACTGGGCAGAAATCACACAAGCCATGGAAGCCAGCTTCAAATAACTAAAAACACAAGAATGGATTTCCGTCGATTTGATGGAGATTACGAACAGACGTCGTCCAATCCCTCTGACTTCGAAAGGAGATGGATGAAAAGTGCACGGGAATGCAAGAGCTCCGATCAATTGTGAGTGATGCTCAAAGTATATTAACGATTAGGAAAGCGATGAATTCAAACGTAATCTTATGAATACTCTGCAATTGTCGGGAACAGCCTACCACTGTTGTCCAATTCTTATTTGCAATGACCAGCGCCAGTAAGATAACAGATGAAAAAGATGAATCAAGAATATACAGCTCGTCAACCTGACAGATAGACAGACCGCTGTGTGGGACAATTCAATTCGCTTTAGCTAGCGCATTCACCTGTGGATGACAGAGATTGTGAGCTAGATGTCATTACCGGGGATCTCTCGTCCGGAAACGAAGTGGCTTTTGGGTCTAACTGAATGAAATGTAAAAGCTCTCCAGGCCCAGACCTTTTTCTGTAGCTCTTTGTATAGAAATACAGTGGTCTAAACCAAACACACCCTCCGTTCACCATCGGGGATTGAAGAGACACCTCATGAATGATACCAGCCAACAGTCACTCTTAAGTCCAAAAATGAATCCGAGATATCGCGTGACAACCGATGAGGTATAAGCCGTCCAACACATCAAACTTGCTCACGAGTTTGATAACGCGGTGGCCACTGAAACATAGAAAGAACCATGTGGCAGGAGAACAAACAGACTTCCGGCCTGATCGCAAGCGTACCGTGCGACAGACATCGGAGCAATAGCACTCCTTTTCTTAATCAATAGCCACTGTATTTTTAGGCTTGAAGAGCGATTTTGATTTGGTCATCCCACACGTCTTCCAGGGCTGTCCCTATGGCGGAGACGTTCCAGTGAATTATGCCAGGTTGTTAAATTTGTTGCATGCCTACTATGAGTGCAGACTGCACAATTAGTGGCATCTATCCTGAGAGTTCTCCATTCCAAGCAGCCTTCCTTTAGGAGTGTCCGATCTCCAGCTCTTTTTCCAACAGGGTGATGGACGATACCCCTGAGGAACTCGTAGGTTTCGGGGATCTCGGACTGGGGCTTCTGCTATGTGGTAAACTGGCTGATATTGCGTGTGCGGATGACACTGTTCCACTGAGTTCTTCTACAGAGAACATGGGGACTCGGTTAAGTGATACCACTTGTCTGTACGGTGTGCACTTCGCAAGTTCAAAGTGTACCAACTGTTTTTTCATTGTGGGCTGTCCACCGTCACGTTTGCATGAGAACTTATTTATCAACTCGTATACTATTGCCATCAAGGTGTCCCCACGACGATAACGGAAACACGTGATACATTCGTCAACCTTCGTCAGTTGTGCCACCACAACGTCGTCCACTTGTCACTTACAGACAAGGTTTACAATGCGTGTGTGCACCCATTTTGGTTTTACGGATCAAATCTGAATAAAGGATGCATTTAAATATTCGGCATTCAACTGCTTTTCTTCCGTCAGTTGGTATACATTGAATGAGCTGAATGTGCAAAGCGACAGTCTATTGGGACGTGGTTTAGAAACGTGCAAATTTGAAACAAGTCACTGAAAATGTCTGTCATTCAGTCTGATGATAACCCGTTTGCGACTGATTGCGTTTGACGAAAAGTCAATACACTGTAGCACGTCTAGTGTCTGCTCTCATGAATCCCACGCTGGTTGGGTCACGTATTCCGTCTAACGACGGAGCGTCTGCTTCATCGTACATTGCTCAGCATGGCCGGTGATAGCTGGAAAAAACCGCAAGACGGCCAGACGATGATGTGATCGTGCACTATGGAAGCCTTGGCGACACCGGTGGTTGAGGACATTCCCGGACATTGCAGTGTTGTTGTTGGAGATGAGTCAGTATCCTTAAATCGAGACGTAGCCACTTTTTAGTAGTTAGGTCCCTTCCAATCCCGTTCTCTTTCTACACAAGGTTTGTTGTTTTCTTCCACATGGTTGTGTGGCAATTGAGCACCAGTGTGAACCACCGATGTATTGCTATGATGATCTGTAAATTCCTTGTCTCCGTTCTTTCACGGATCTTAATTTTTTCTCCATGCATTGGCTACTGCTTACTACTATGCTACTTCGTGGATTACTGTCAGGACCAACAGCAGTCCAGGAATATGGCTTAAAACTGACAATCTTGGTGTCTCGAACCAACTGAGCACGATCGCTCCAGCAAAGATTACCCATGGATAGAAAAATAACAACTGGAAAGCAGCATGGGATTGATAAATAAGTTGAACGCCACTGACGAGCTTTTGGCTCCTCTGTTTCGACAGACCTCCCGGCCAACCTGTTTCGTAACTAAGCGCTAGACTCTGAGTTCACTGTTGTTACAGCTCGTCGGTAAGCACTATTCACAAGTGGATGCGACTGAGTGGGAATTATGATGTTTCGATTATGTGAAATGCGAGATGAATGGTGCACGACAATGCTCCGATCAAGTCTACCAGGCGACACATCGCTTAACCTTATCTTCCTCGTTTTGAATCCGGAGTGCGAAAGATTTCCATTCGCGTGCATTGGTCTAGTCAGCCCGCCAAACACAAACCCAGTATTTTACAATAGACTCAATGAAGACAAATCGCCCCCAGCACACTTTTACTAGATGTGCAAAAGCGACAGGGTCTTTTGACAATGAAGCAGTGTAATGAGTTAATCTTTCTGTGAACGACCGGCGATGAAAATGTCAGCTTAGCCACACATAAGTTCAACAACAACCATTCAAGCGTACCGTCAGTTACCTACAAAATGGTATGGAGAATGATTGAGAAGTGTTCGTAAGCAGGAAGTTTTGAGAATATACCAGTTATCAATCGTTGAAAAGGAAATGGCAGTCCGCACAGTTGTTAGGAGAGAATGAGACACACATACTCACAATTCACCTGACAAACCTCAATCACACATGCGAAATAATAATGTCCTACACGATGGCGATTAGCACACCGAGCAGAGAAGTGCGTTCGTAAACAATCACCTATGGGCCGTCAACATTTACGCAGTTCGTTTTGTGTGTTCCACATAATATCCGGTTCTTATTCGGTAGATAAATTAATACAAAATACGAGCGTCAATCAGTACGTCTTTTCAGTGTACTGTTCATAGTTGAGGCGAACAGACCATTCCAAGTTAATGCATTAAGAAAAACCAGTTCCTTTGATCTATCCATAAACATGAAGCAAAAGATGGACACGGTAAGACAGCGTTTCACGCAGTTTTATTATAACCGGGTCGTCTTGTTACTGACGCATCATTACATGCCTGTGGCTGGCGAGATTGTGTGAAATGATATCATCTAAGCATTCCGTTATCGATTGTACTCAAAAATGATTAATATCGTCAACTGGTACATATCATAGTGTATGCTACAAGCACGACACTGGATCACACTAAAGAGGACACGTCTAATTACGTTGGGATGACCGCGGTTCAGATGTGCTCTCACTAAACTATCTACATTTTTGCACGCCGTAATGTTAACTGTAATGACAGTCGATCAGCCCGCGATCATTGTTTTGAGTCCAATGGTATAGCTTTTAGCTCACAAACATCTGTCAGCCATTTGGCGCTACTTTAGACCAGCAGGGCTACGGTCGTAAGCCACTTCACAAAAGCGCACACACCAAGTATGTTGTGCTGGTGAGATCGCAAAATAAGCGGACATTCGTGCCAATACGCAGTCTGGCTCGACAGTCTCGTTTGGTTGCGGAAGACAAATTTCGAACAGCATGCGTGATCAGTTATGTGCGTCGCATCGTAAGCCCAGCCCATGGACAGTGAAAAACCATTAGTCATGAACTGGATGACCATTGGCCATAACTGAGAAAATAAAAAGCGACGGCCACATGCTACAAGTGCGACGGATAAAATTCAGATGGGGTCGGGTTCCTGAAAAATGGATTGAGAATAACACAACGTAACGAGCAAGTTGTAATACTCTATGTTGGGTTCTGTTTATCATATTTTGCTGCTGTTGGTTGGTCACTGGAAATCGCCGTCAACTAGAACATGACCTCTTCTTGTGCCCAGAACAAGCAATAATCACATTGGGTGAAAGTGGGATGAGTGGTCCCAGCATGGATCATCGACTTTAGGAACATGGGGTCGAAGTGCAATGTGAGTTTATCACACCGGCATAGAACGCAGAGAGTAACTCCACCCCCCACGCACAAAATCATCTGTAGGGTCGCCGGAAAAAAAACAATTTATCCCAAATGGAATAACAATAAAGGGAAAATGTAGAAAGTGATCGCACAATCAAGTATCAGCGGTCGATACAAAGTCGGAAAACTGGCAACTCGAAGGGACAACTTGGCGAACATTCATATTTATCCTGGTAGTTCTCATATAGTCAATCAAAGGACGACAGAGAATGCAGTCATCAATTTCCAAAAGGTCTTGAGCAACTGATTCCTGATGTGTGCGATGTGTGCAAGCGAGCCGCGCTGTACGTTTTAGCGCGCTGACGAACACTGTATCCGTCAATGTCTCGGATACGAGCACAGCGGGCACCGCATGTCGGGCCAAACGACTTTTGCCCAGCATGACCGTGACATCACCGTGACGGAGGATCAGGGGTACTATTCGAGTCATGTCTGGCAAATGATCAATGTGTGGAAAAGGAGGAGAGGAAATCACTGGTTGGTCCGTCTCCAGTAGGAAAATACCAGCGGAGCCAAGACTACAACACACAAAAGCAGAACAACATGAAGTACACCAAGGTTACGGAAATGTGATCAGTATACTATAAAATGAGTGGGGAAAAAAGCGAGTTGGAAAACATCGCATGAGACATCACATGGAAGACAGTGTGTGGCAACCAACTGTTAGGACAAAAAATGACAGAGCGGTTGCGGCGCTCAGCTTTTACGAAATCAACAGACGCATTTCAAGTAAAAGAAATTGCCCTCACTTGACCATATGACAATTTCACATATGTGGAACGACTGAGTAATCACCCAGAGTAAACAAACCGGTTTGTGATTGCTATGCCTGCTTCAGTAACCATTACCCATGTGATCCAAGGTGAATACTGATCATTAATCCGACCGTCCTTTCTAATACATCCGATTCATTAAGCCGGCTCAACACAAGTCCATGACTAACAAACACCAAGAGTGGGTTAATCAAAAAAGACTATCTAAATACAAAAGCCGCGAGCAAATGTAGAAAGTGTCCAACGTATAAAACGCAAAAACAGTAAGCAGTCGATTGGATTGAAGAACAGATTCCGCTTCGAAAAATCAGATGCTAGCGGTTCAGTCTATGCACGAAATGCTATCTGACAAACTGAAGGGATTGATTTGATCATCGCAAATCATACCGTCAGTACAAAAGAGACCCAACTGAAGAAAATCTGGGTATCGGCTGGTTTCGAACCATAACATAACATAACATAATCACACACAGCAACCGCCCACCCCCATCCAAGTAAGCCACAAGCCCAAACCGAGAACTCAGAATTCCTACAGTTGAACTCAGCTATTCATCTAACCAACCCAGTGGTTGCGTGCTTAAGCAGTAGACCTTATGGAGCATTTTATGGATTCCACGTGATACAACGTGTGAAAACAACATGTACATGCGCTATTCTCGCCGATCTCCTTCAGCACTCATGAGACAGCGTTATTCAAGTGGGTAAGACGGTCCAGTCCCCAGTAGACTGCTGACAACAGAAAAGACAAGCGTTAGAATGTCTCAGTTATGAAGGTGAGAAGCGCACTCCATACAAGCCAGCCCGGTCATTCAGCAAATTTGGATTGGTCTGCATGCCTTCGCACGGACGGTATAAGAAATACAACACTATCCGCATACTTCATATCATTTAATCTAGCACCGGATAGAAGCCACACTCCGTGTTAACTTTTATCGCGGACAAAAGTAAGGTTTGGAAAACCGTTGATGTTGAAAGGGAACACTTTTCCACGATTATTAATCAAGTCGAAACGAGTATAAAAGCTTTCAAGTGTGCATCATCGAGAACAGCTGAAATTATAGATAGTAAACACAACAGTAAAGAGCATAACGTTCTAGCAGACTAAAATTTAGCAATGTCGAATGGTCACGGGTCCATACAGAGTCTGCGTCACCGAATTACAGTCAACTGTATGAACTGGCTCATAATGAAAACAATCCGATTATAAAAATAGGGAGTCGCGGGTTTTGTGAAAATTTCATTTCGACCAAGCAAATCGAAGTTAATTAACATGCGCTGATTCGGAGGAAATGTAAAACAACTTCGTGAGCAACATGAACGACACGCTTACTGTTGACAGGTCAGTTGAAAATACCCCAAATGTGAGGTCTGCATAAAAGTGACTGTACCATTAATACCACAAGCAAACCATACAGCAGAATGTTCTCTAATCAAATCAGAACTGCGTGTCGTGAACTGTGCTACAAAACGAACTGCGTTGATGGATGACTATCAGACGATGATCACCTCCAACAGTATTTACGAATACAAACGACGAAAGTGATAACTAATGAACATTGACTGAGGATATCTATCCGTCTTGGGACAATCCCGCAGTTGTTATTGTGGCTACGCAACAACATACGGGAGAATATCTAACTGCAATCGCCACAAGTGAATATCGCGTTGGATGTTGTCTATACTGGTGTCAATCTCTAAAACCTGTGCTCTTTCTTCTTGTGTCACAGCTCAGTCTTCCTCCTGAGTACACCTGCCTTCACTCTCATTTCAATTTGCTACGGCCTGTTAACACCGCTTTCCATGATACAGTACTGATGACAACAGCTTTCGCATCAGCCTTACAGATTGATCATCTATAGGGTATAGAGCCAGTACATTGTAACTGGACTAGCAAGCTCCATTCCACTGGGCGCATCGTCAAGCTGTGAAGTGGCCTGCCGCTTGATGGCTAACTTCAAAATAAGCAGGTCATCTTACCGAATAATCAGTCATGGGTAATGAGCAGTAACAATATCGTGGTGTGATTGGTTCATGCTCGGAAGTCGAGTGCTCTACAAAAAGTTCACTCAAAACCCTGACGCTACTACGAAATGTCGAGTAATCCTACCATTAAAGAGATTTAGATGTTCTAACGGGAGCACATGGGTTCCCATGGTCTGTTGACGTTTCCGGCCTCTGATATCTTTGAGCAAACCCCGGAGTAATACGAATGATCTTTGCGATCACGGCTACCAAGGGATATGAAAGGTGCATCGGACAGATTGAATGTCTAGAATCTATTCAAATGGAACAACAACCAATTTAGTTGCCCACTCTCGACAATAAGAGTTGCAGCAGCCTATTTTGTCTTTGACCCTTGACTAAATAGATCTCACATATTAGGTCTGTCTCCTCTCCAATGCACCTCCAAACCACTCCACTGTTTTCGTTGCAACTCATACAAAGAGGGCATAAACAAATGTATTGCCACCGAACCTCAAATGATCGGGAACTCCGTGACCCACCATCCTGCTTACAGATAAAGCTTTTGGTGAAAGGCCCAGAGAAAGGCTCCTTAACCCTACCTCTTACTTCGATATGGGTGACCAGGCCGGATCCCAATCACAATCCTACCATGAACAGCCAACTATCTTTCATTATCAACGCGAATCGTCTTTCAACGGACCACGATCAACTGCCACATGTTAGCACTTCCTTTTCCTTTTCAGATACGTTAATATCACTTTCTTCTACAGCCCACTAACAATGGTGAGATTAGATGACAATTATGAAGAGTCAGGGTATCGACTGGATTCTAACCAGCGACAGAAACACCATGCCAAAACTCGACAAGCGCTCTACCAGCTGAGCTACGAAGCCACGCCAGTCGTTCGGAAGTTTCACATTTGGACTCGGTTATTCACCCGTCCCACTGTCTCATATGGAATCCGCCAAATGATCCTGGAGGTCGACTGCTCCGGCAGGATTTCTCAGCCAGTTCACGCTGGAATCTACCAACGCCACCATTGAGCATAAGAATTTTATTACTAATAGGTGGTTTGACAGATTTATGATTTAAGATGAGACCCAAGTGTGACAGAATTGTTTCTATAGTCAGCAGTGGCGTTGTTCCAAAAGCCGGTATAAATGTCGTTCTTAAAACTGATCTAGATACTGTTTGCTGTGATGATTTTGATTAATGTTTGACATCTGTTATTTTGATGAGGTGGTAAGGTCTGCGCTTTGAGCTGTACCGGAGGACTACGCTGGTTAAGACTTCGACCCTTTCAGGTACAACCAGGTCAGGCAGGTAATAGGGGAACAGTCAGACGAAAAGAAGTTAATCGTATAGGGTTATATGTTACAACAATGACCGCATAGGATCAGATAGGTAGTGAGATACAATCCTGAACGGCTGTAGTGCTGCAGCATTGTTGCCTTCAGTTTAGAAAAGAATAAGAATAGTAAAGATATTCGCAAACAGCCCTCCGATCGTCCAACGGCTGACAGTGACCGTCGACGTGTTATCCAACACATACGAAAAATTCATAAAGCTTGCAACAGCCCTGAATACACCTACGGCGAACAGCAGTAATCGGAATCAGACATCAAAGACTTATCCGTTACAACCTTGGGCTAGGTTAGCCCGTCATTATCAAACATGTCAGACTTGTGAGCCATCGGTTCAATACCCCGTCGCCCGAGGATCAAGTTGTTGAGACAAAGGCTACGGGTGTGGTTCCTAAAGTCAACCATTTCCTAAATATCGGAAGCCATAGTTGACCTAGACAGACCCGTCCACGCATTTTCAATCCCTTTCTTCGCTGCTTGTAGTGCCATCTTCACCTCCGCAAACCAAGACAACTGGTATACATTTGCACCCTTAATATCCACAATCCCCTACAAATGGTTTATAAACATGCTCTGGTGAGCACTATTTCGGGTCTTGAGCTGGATGTATGCCGGATCTCCAAAACGCGCCTTCACAATGTTATCGTTCATTTGGACTCGCCGAAAACGTCTACCTGAATGCGAAATCTGTGAGCAAATGAGAGTGATGTTTTCAATGTGTAAAAGTGGGACTAGCCGCTGCTAATCTGCGAAAAAAATTGAATCAGCCCACTTTAGAAACACGCACCACGGAAGCACAATGCCTTCAGTTATCAGGGCAGAAATTTAGTACTCAGAATTCAAATAAAGCAGTTATTGTTATATGTAAAAAGAATGTCAGCCAAGTGTGCCGACAACCAACCACGCACTCAAAAACGCTCGCAAAAAACATGCACTTCCAACAGGCTCTCTGAAACCCTAAATTAGTTTGCACGCAGTTACGATGAGATGAAACGGAACGTTAAAACTGCGCAACAGATATATCCTGTTTCTGTGCTGACTCAAAATGGTACGACAAATTCCGTGTTACAAAGAACACATGTTGCTAAACCTGTCATTTTCAGAACTATGACCTGGACTCATCCTTAGCATCCTTGGCCCTATTTTTCGGTACACATCCAACGGAAATCGAACGAGTGGCCATGCATTTTGTTCTCGCCCATGGTTGACCGATCAGTTCACACTTGAAGAGTGGATCACCTGGTGATTAACTTCTGCTAAGTACATGTGCCCTCTCTCTACCTCCCTGTTTACTGACTACTTCGTTTCGTCGCCCACTTCCTTCGATTATTCCATCATATGTGGTACCCGCTTTTCGAAATGAATGACGATTCTTCACAAAACAGACTGTAAAAATTTGCTGCTATGCACCAAGCCGTTTTGCCTGAAATTCTGCATGTTTAACTGAAAGGAAACAAAATAGACCTGACTATTTTGGCGTACTTCAAAGTTATATGAAATAATACTGCAGGAAACCCCTCATAATCCCAATAGAAACCAGTTTCTTGAAATTCAGCGTGATTAATCGAAACACCTTGACCGAGATTGAGCAGGAACTACAGTTTAAAGGTGTATCGTTCAGCTATCTGGCCTCAGTGTCAAAGAATTAAAAAAAAATCCACGGTAAACAAGATAGCACTTCTTTCTAGTCCATATGCTGCTCAGAACGCGCCCCTAAATTTGATCGGTAAGGCAAGAGTGATAAATTTTGGAACAACACAAACAAAAATGCTCATCTACTTCGTTTCCATACGCACACTCTTTGTTAGACAGTGTGGATCATTATGTGATTCAATATGGTGAAAAAATACAAGACCATGTACTCAACAACGTTAAGGATATGAGCACGCCACTGATTGTACTACATTATCTTGTCTGAAGAGGTTTCTAACCGATGTGGCAAATTGTTGTGCAGTCGCCAAGTTATCTGAGGGCACCTACCAATCAGGGGGCCCCGATTTCCATCCAAATGTGCCACCTTCCCAAAGAAAACATTATCAAGTTAGAATGCACAGAAATTCCCAGAACGGTCTTGAGGTAGCCGATACTACGCTTTTTAACTGTTCGACCTTTATTTCGTCATGTTTATTGGTGGCTCCGTGATCGTGCGCTATTTTTGGTAACTGTCCTTCAATCTTCTGATTGGGGAATATTCATAAGTCGCCATACTCCATAGATGCGGCTGTAGTTCTGTTACTCGCGTTTTTGAGCGGATCAGAATGATCATTTGCACTCTTCTTTTGATTTGATTTAGGATCAGTCACAGTATGCCTCGTGATCAGGGTCTCTATTTAGTTTATCTCAAGGCAGAAAGTTCGGGTTCTGTCAAACGCTGCCTATTCCGTTGTCGATACAGCGTAATAATCCGGACGTTTACGACAATAATTACAGCGATCCTCCCTAGAGAAGATAACATCGGGACAAATTGAATCTGTTCGCAATAGAGATAATCATAGTTGTAGTGATTTATGATGAGCTAGGAATGCGCTGCTCTGGCTCGTTAATATTTTCCAAATACAAAAACTCCGGACAATTTTGTAATAGCAAATCACTCAAAGTCAACTCTTTCTTTTGTTGTTTTCGTCAATATGCTGCAAACTTCTACAGGATGAGCTCAACGTCAGAAGCGGACGATATGCATGACTTCACCGCAGAAGTTGAGCGTACTGAGCAACATTCATCAACACCCATCCGTCCTGAAAACTCAAAACGTCGTTGTTTTCTAGAAATGTTGTTTCATTACCCGCTCAGAAGGTTTAAACATTTTTAAAGCCAGTCATTTTGGAAGGAGGTTCTATACATTATTGTAACTAGATTTATGCGTAGCCTGCTCCTCACGGATACGTGAGACAGGTCGAGGAAAGACACCGCAATGACTCAAGCACTTAGTGGTAGTCCACTAGATGGAAATTGTTCAACGGATGTCATATGAATTCATCTAAAAGACATATTCTAGGTTGAGGTTTGGAAATTCTGCATCTTACCTATCGAAAGATGGCTTTCTGGACGAAAGTGTCATGTTTTAAATTAAACGCAAACATAGTTCTCTGTGATTCAACTCTACATAAAAGACGAATGTCTACAAACAGGGACTTGCCTGTCGTATGCGGGAGAGAGAGAGAAATAAGTCATAATCAAGACAGACCGTCCAATTACCCAGCAAAAGAACAACGCTTCATTATTTATGCACCATTATGTTATTGAGATTTTTGAGCAAATCGTAAAAAAGTTTGCGTCATTCAAAAATATAGATAAGCCTCATAAATAGCATCAAGTTCCATAAAATCAATATTTCTGAAATGACCTAAGCGTTTATCCCGGCTTGTCGTTTGTGGTGCTATTTGTCGATAAATTCTCTTTTCCGTTTGGCTCTTTTGACCCGCACACTTAGCGTTTGAAGACTAAATATCTGGTAAGAATGGCTCAACAAATGAAACTTGTTTCACTACAGTAAAACGTGTCCTCATAGCGATAATCGTTCAGATATACTCAAACTAGTTCAGTGCAGCTACACCTGAAACATTTGCTGCTTCAAAGTTTAACGTTTGAGACTTGATACTGTACTTTTTTTGAAATACGAAAAGCTAGCAGATGTCTGTTTACGCAGTTTCTAAAGTTTCTTCCGGTTTTCTTGAATTAATGCTTCTCCGGCTAGTGGATTCTTCTGGTAGATCTTTGGAAATCAATCACACGCATCGCGTTTGACGTTGTGAAAAGTGCATCATCGTGGACGCATACCGCTTCGTCAACTTGAGGATTTGTGCTTAAATAAGTTGGAGCACGACACGTGCGTGTGAATGTTCATCAGATTCGAACACGATATGTGAGGCCTGGCGCACTTTGGAAATGTAACTTGATGCAGTGGAGCTCAGTAAATAGCCAGCAAATGTGCACGGTGTAACACCATGACTTCACGGCAACCCAATCGAACATAAATAAGCATCAAATTGACACGTAAGTTAGCCTTTGCAAAGCGCACACCATGTTGACCGGATGGAGTTTATAATAGGAAGAAGTGTCCAATGAAGGGGAGTTGCAAGGATGATAGGGGATTTCAATAGAAAAGAAACGCAACCGGTCTTAATTGTCTGCTTTGGGAAGTAGTGACGTACTTCCAGTATGGACCATAAGATTATAGCTCCTGAAAATATACGCCGGCAAACAATACTGTTGTCCACATGGTTGGCTTACTTGACACACGTCAATCAACAAAGACAGCGGTGGTCAAAAACCGAAAGATCATAGACCGCAAACAAAAAGTACCACATCCCCTAAGTGATTGGTTACACAATCTGTGCTTTAGGTACTCTGAAGGTGTGTGGACATACGTTCCGAAGCTGCAGCCCAACTTTGCAGGCATTGTAAATAGCCCTATTCAATACAGAGACCAAGGCAGGAACTTTAAAGTCACATATTATACAGCAAGAACAAAGTGGAAGAACCAGAGTAAATCTGATATGTGTCTCGAAACGATGTACAGAACCAACTGGTGTATTCCAAACACCCAACTCTTCTCAAGTGGAAGTCAGCGGGGAAAGGAACACGGTGAACAGAAAATATGTTGACAGATGACATCAAGATGCGCAGCCTACTTACTCTTGAGAGCTCATTTTGCAGATTTTGGATGAATCTGAGAAGCCAGAGATTGCCAAACCACATGGCGGCAAACACCGTCATTGTAAACGTACTAAAAGTAGCAGCCGACTTAGTTTTTTGTTAAAACAGAAACAAATATAGCCAGCGCTTCTCGATTACCGAACAGGTGTTGATAGTAATGACCGCTTCAGCAAGTGAACATGATCAAAAATGATAACCGTGTACGCAGTTTTCTGAATCACTAATCAAAGTTTAATTGTTTATTTCTCATTTTTATTTGGACATTTAACTTTCAACCAGTGTTCAACAGGATCACAATCGTATCCAACACCTGAAAATACATTCACCCAGAAGAAACTACTTGGTGCAATATACATCGTGTTGTCTGCAACCAGAAGAGGTCAAACGGTTCTGCTCACCTAATAGACACAAGCGGTGCCTTCTTGTCAAACTCCACTTCATCCGTGTGAAAACCCATGGTAGTTTTGCCTCGGTAATAGTTCACGATCGATGCTTCCGGCACGAAGCGGTCACAGGCTTCAGCGTATTCCGCGGCCAAGTCCAGTTTCGCTAAAGAGCCGTGTGTTAATTCTTCACTCAGCAGGTTTGCAACTTGCGTTGATACGTGAGCCAACAGAGCGGGAAATACTCCACGCTTAGACTCTCGGTAACACTGAAGAGGGATCATAAAAGTAGGGAAAATCAGTCGAGAGAGCTAGACGTTAATAATGCAAACTATAGAAACAATAGTGAACTCGAACCCTGTTTATCTCGAATTTTCCGGTCTGAACTAGAGCATACAATCCATGAGTATAGTGCATATAGATAACTTTGAAGAAAATCTGGAATCAGGACAAGGCAAAACCGCATGTTTGTACACCGTAATCATGCGTGATCGTTACACAAGGATCCGGATTTCGAATGGGCCTGACTGGCAACTTATCCTGTATCATTAATGACAGATCGATCATCCTGACAGCATACATATGTCTCAAGAACACGGACAACTATCAAAATACACTGTATCACATGACAATGACTGAAACTTGACCAACTCAAACAGAGGAAAACGATGTACACTGCGAAAGAACTCAGTCGCCTCGGAACACAGAGATAGTCAGTAGGACTGCATGCTTTCGAAAGCAGAACTGTTAATTTCAAATGGGAAACCTACAAGCATGCAACCAATATATATTGAAGATAGGAGATTCTTTTTAAGTGAAACATTGTTTCCCCATGATGAACTAGAAAAAAGCCAACAATAATGGTGTGGCACCATTCACAGCGGCTACAAACGTCATACCACATTAGTCGCTAGTCATAGTGCTCAAAACACAAGATATACAGAGAGTGGCTTAGAGCAGTTCAAAAAAACAGATAGCCACACGAAAAGAAACGAAATTGAGACTTTGCACGAGTTCGTCAAAAGCTCTTTCTAAACATACAATGATAATTTGTGGTTTCCGATCAACGCAGATATGAAACATATGGTCGCCGTAAATAATTCCTCGTTAATTTTGTTTTCTTTGTTCGAGAACATTAATCAGTACCTCATTACAAACTCTAAGACTATCAACAAAGTCAATTATGACGGTTTGTACCAAGTATCTGTAGTTGATCGAGGTTCAACGACCCAGCTAACCGTAATTACATATCAGACCATATAAAATCGACGAAAATTGAGGTGACAACCAGCTAGACAGCCTCAATAACTAGACAATGAAAACGACAACCATCTTAAAAAAAATCCAAGCGATTAGCCTAGTCGCAGGCATGCTAATTTCAGACGAAAATGTCAGGTAGTGAATACAAGAAATGAAACTCAAAGAGTAAACTGCCTTTCAAGTATAGGCCTTCCATTGTCCTATTCTTAAACCAGGTTACTTAGATAAACTCAGTAATCACACTTAGTAGAACCTTTATAACGAATCCAATCAGGACCATAATTAGGCACTCACGAAAAAATTACTCAACGTGTTTTTTAACACTCGCCCCTCTCAAATTCAAGGTGTGACAGTATGAAAATGGATAGAATGTAATACAAAACATGCATTCGATAGCTAATGGATTTGTTTATTTTCTTAAGAACTTCAGTATGCTTCTAGGCAAACTGAAAAGGTTTCCGTTAAATATCTGAGAAAGATTTCGAAAACTACTTGTTTTTTATGACCGATAAGCAATGGCTTCCAAAACGAAGACTACACTCCTTACAGGGGGTACGTATGTTCTGTACTTTGAGTTTAAGAGTCCCTCAGAAACAGGAATCTACCTCCAAACAGGAACTAATTTGGCCATTCCTCGAGAGTGAACGTTTTCCGGAAGAACCGTTATAGGCACACCTAGCCGAAATAATTCTATCAGATTTGTAGTGGATACAAAACAAGCGTATTCGACATCTGCAAGGAGAATGAAGGCCGTATTGTTGGTAAACAGGCCAACGTCCAAAAATCAGTGATTATGTGAATTCAATAAAATTCAGTAAAACCACCGGACTGACCAAATAGCCTGTCAACTCAGTGACTAAGTACCAGTGGTAGCAGTGAATGCTTTTCGTGTGTTCACAACTTCGATGTTGTAAACCAGCGCATTATTAATCTGTCCGTTGGATGAAGTACAGCTCCCTTGCTGCCTTAGATTAACTGAAGAGCCGGTACTATACATCAATGGCTCAAATCTATGTCTAAATGACAAATAACCAAAGATACAAAAAACAAGCCCTAGCCATGAAAAAAAGGGGAAAGGGAAGGGACTTAACTAAAAAATGGCCACGTCTGTATACGAACATTCAAAAGTAAGGTGGCGACATTTTGCAAACAAACAATAAGGCAAGAACACTTCCATGGGCCTTTCACTGCCTCCCATCATTCATCATCATCACAGACATCAATACATCAGTGGTTCACACTGATGCTTAACTGCCACACAACCATGAAGAAGAATAAAAAGCAAACCCTGTATAGGAAGAGAGAAGAAAAGAAAGGGAAAGGGGAAGGGACCTAGTCACTAAAAATAGCTACGTCTACATTCAAACATACAACATCAAGGCGCCTACACCTTGCGAACAAACAACCAAGCTGTAAGTGAAAGTAAGGCGTCACCAGCAAGACAGCTTCCTTACGGCTTTCACTGCCCCGCGTCATTAAGTGCACTCACTTCACAGACAACTCGGACAAACAACGACAACATTCACGCCACTGAGCTCGGTTAGCCGCCATCTCACCCATCATTAAATGCACTTGTTTCACAGAAAACAGCCAAACAACAGCAGTCACGTCACTAAGCTCGATTAAACGTCGTCCCACCAAACCACCCCAGCGACCGACTCCGTGTGTCGCGAGGTCCCCAGCCTGGAAGGGGAACAATGATGTACAGTGGCCAACCTTCTGGTGAGCGACTTCATTCTTTTACGCCAGGTCGTCACCTGTCCACCTCGCACCCTACACCAGTCGACCACACCATCAGCAAAGAGTGATTCTTGTTGCGGACAATTGGTTGGCAACCTAAGTGCATGGCTTAGCCATCTGTCTGTGTAAACTTCTAGACTGAACAAAAACTCGGTTGGCAGTCACTATCAAATAACCGTTTATTAACCTCTCCATTGCCTACTCGCTGTTAACACCCGATGCGAGCCATCAAATGCAAACATCGATGGTAAACTGCTTGAAGACAGTTTACGTCATCTACCCCGAGAGGTAAAGTTTCGTAGCCGTAAAGTTGTACATCCCTCAGAGTCGCCCTATATAGACTACTTTTAAGCTTCAGAGATGCCTCTATATCACCACTGATTTCCTGGACAAACCAATATCACTCTAGTATTAGGGATACGCGCTTCCACTCCCCTTCCTATACTTCAGCCGCCGCTGGTAAAGCCTCCTGAACACACAAGCTGGTCAACCCCCATCATTTCACTATCCAACAACAAATCCACATAATCGTGACTGTCTTGCTGAAGCACTTTGAGGCTGCAAAGCGCATTCCGAAATGTTTAACAGGACGCGAATTATCCCTTAACACTGTCTATGCTGCTTTGAAATTGTCAAACAACATCACGTTGTCAGCATAACCAAGATTAATCCGTCTTCTACCAGGTGGGAGGTCCACGGTGGCACCTTGTGAGTGTTGCAAACAAATATCCATTACTTCGTTTATGACAAAACTAAACAAAAATGGCGAAACCGGCCAGTTTTGACGAACATCGCCCTTGATACTGGAACTGTCGGACAGTTGGCCGTAAACCCTAACCTCAGTTGAAGTATAGAAATGAAGTGCTGACGGTACACTCACATACTTGTTCAGTATATTGCTGCTTTTAAGCAAGTCCAGGAGTGTAGATCAAACACTTTTACAGAAAAAAATGCAGTTGTTGCTGGTAGACGGTACACATGACGCTGTGCCATACATGAGCGCAAAGTGAAAGTTTGATCACCACATCCACAACGAAATCCTGCCTGTCCTCTCTCAATGTCTGCCTCCTTAGCTGCAGCGAGTGGGCGGAGTACAATGGATGCTAGAACCCCGGTAAAGTCTGGAGTCAACCTAATCCCTTATGGTTTTCGCAAGAAATCGTAATTCCGTTCTTGACCCAACAGGCAGGGATGTTCTCCGTCGTTCATGCTAGCTGAAACAACTGAGTCATACTTTCTAATAATGCCTCTTTACCTTCTTTGAAAGGTACCTACACGAAGTCATTTGGGCTACCAGCCCTATTACGTTTCAGAGAAGAAATGCAATTGCGCTCATAAGTACTAGTGATTGGTCCCAAATCTACTGTCCAGGGAGCTACATCGCAAGTTTGGGGGAGGGGTAACACACCAAAAGCTACAGGCTAGCTAAACTGACCCTCAGTGTTTTACCCAGCGCTCTAACCTTCTGCATTTATTATGAATGAATATGCCATCCAACTCGCTGACAGCTTCACTGACGAAGGGTCGCCTTGGACCAGTAGTAAACATAAGCTTGAAGAGCATGCCAGTGTCGCCTGAAGTAAAAGCAGTTTCCAGTTCCTTAACCTTCCCCATTATTCAAACCTCACGACCAACGATCAAACTACGCTTCAACTTCCTACATGCACCTGTCCTAAACCTAGTATACGGGCTGCCAGGAAGAGTATTCCGTCTGGCTTTGAACAACTTTACGGCTTTCTCTTAAATCCAATGTTTGTGTGGCCCAGGAACCGCATGCCACACCGCCTGCTTCATCAACGGCATGCAAGATTTGGATCTAGCAGCTATTAGGATCTTCGGGGTGGGAACTGGTAAATCCACTTTCTGGTCTAGCTTGAAACTTTTGCTTTATCAAGGGCCTGGCCAATTTCTCAACAGCCAAGCATCACTGTCGGTGAAGTCGCTGCCCTTCGGAAGTAAATGGAAACGACGACGACAACAAGTATGTGCCCCAATAAGAACGGCAGTCGTGATTACAGTACTTACTGAAGCCATGCCACCTGCAACCAATACCTGTACGGTCCGCCTGAGACCAGGTCTGATTCAGAGAGCATAACAATGACGCACCCGACGTCTAAAACTAGTGCTGGCTAAAAACAGCCTACGCTTAGTGCACAGTTTTGGAATCCGCCTGCTCCTATCCGAGTGATGTGATGCTATCTCAAACACGTTATCTACACGAGACTCGGTCTCACCAAGGCGGTCGACTTGAGTGTTCATACCTCTGGACAAAGTGACTACATCAGGACCATGTGTCGATCGGAGGAGAGCTGTCAGCCTCAAGTGAAAGGCGTCCCTGACACCGACGACGCTACAGTCAGCTGGAGCATAGAAAGATACAATGAAGAGATTTCTGATAATTTTGCGTCTAGAGCTAGGCTTAATGAAACATGCCAGACGGACAGCACAAAGTTGACTGCTAACAGAAATCCAGTCTATTGATGCGGTCGCGGCCGTCGTCCTGAGGACTATACCTGTTGCATTCTGACCCGGGCCCAGAGGAAAGTGATGTATCGGTCACAGTGCTACGAGCCGCGCACTAACTCACAACCCTGAAGATGACTTCGCAAGCGGGTTCACTGCGAGATAAACAGGATAACTCGAGAAAAAAGGCGAACATAAACAGTTAACGGCAGCATTAAGCATGGTAGTCACGAACGACCACCTTGCAGAATACAGACGCTCACTGGCAATACAGTAACATGGCGCTTACCGTCAGCCATCTACTGATTTAGAGCACATGTAACCTTGAAGCTCATCAACGATACAACGGATCGAAAGGTCAAGAAGACGCTGCATTTCAGCAGCAGTAACAACAACAACAACAACAACAACAATCAGGAAACAACATTTACGCCGCCATTCTTGATAAACGACCATCTCTACTCGTTTCAGAACCCACATGGAGCCGGATGCATCGTCATAAAGAACGCAAACTAGCGTTCCCAATTTGCTAATGGACCATTTCATTCCTTGCTACTGCCTCACCTTGCGCAAGAGAGAATGGGAATCCGTAATGGGTGCATGGAGCGGGGATCAGTAGGCAGGCATTTCTAATATATATCGCAAGCAACTAAACACACTTTCAGAGTTTAAGTGGACTTGTTTGATCTTCGTAACCCGGAAACCACACTTTAGGTTCCTCAATATGTACCCGCGTATGCCCTGAGATACGTGTCATTTAACGCACATAGGATAACCGATAACCTAAAGAAACCTTACGACCTTCACTCTGAGTGACCACGTTTTGCAGCCACAGAGTAGCACCGTTTTCAGTTGCCCTATATAAAAGCTCAATGAGCATCTGATAGCATTGGCACAGACCGACACAGTCTTGAGGATACAAGTTTACACTTAATTTTCAATACGTAACTAATGTTGATGTAATGTTCTAAGCACAAAAAGAAGTCAACGTCCTCCGGAACTCCATTATTCAACGTTAGAACCGACAATTAGCCTTGTGAAAGCAATCTTCGCTTTAAAATTTGAAGCTGCAGCCCGAATTGCTAGAAGAAGCGAGATATCAGGTGCTTGAGAAGCGTTAAACAAATTAGCAGCCAGCTAAAGACAAAAATAGGAATTACAGGAATTCAGAAAAGCAATTCAAGTCGTCATAACAAATAGCTCATTTCTTGGCTGTTTGTGTTATATTAAAAATATCGACTCAAGCAAACCATATTGTACTGATTCGTGAGCTTACATTAAAATATTAACAAAAGCATAACCGGCGAACGACGGGAGATTTTGAGTGTGATAAGTTGATTGCGAAACCTGTGACTGAATGTGAATAATGATCAACCCAACAACACTTTTCTCCCACTAGTCACCATGAATCCCAAATAATAACCAGCAAGTTAAATAAGGTTGGTGAATTCAATTCGATTAAAGTCAGCTGATTTTGGGGTTATCGAGCGAATTGAGCCCGACCATCTATTTGGGGGAAGATCGGATAACCTTGGCAATCATTAGTATCACTATTGACATCAGTCGCTGTTACTCACAATGAGGGGTGATACAATCAGCAGAACAAAAAGCATGGTTTCTATAAGGAAATGGATGACGTCATCGGAAACAAAACCTTTATACCTAAACAAAAACTAGAAAACCGCCAAAGTGCAAACACCTGGAAAACGAACAAACAGTGGTAGACGTGAGCCACGAGGTATCCGTAAAACATGTTGTAGCTTTTCATAACCTGTTTAGTTGACTGTTCAAACTTTAAAGATTGTTCACCAAAAATGGCAACATTCAACCACAACCAGTTCTGTCGTCTTCAGCCACAGACTGCGTGAGCCACAAGGAACTCAGTCCGAGAGTCGAACCAGGCTTACGGTGGCTAACCTATCATTAGGTGTTATCGTTTCACGCTAAGTATTTGTGCCAGTCGGCAGCAGCGTCAACACGGTGATCGGTATGGCAGACGAAAAGTTAGTATCCCTACTATATGACCCAACCACTCTAGTCTACACATCCCTAAAGACTAAATGAACTGACCAGTTTGATCCTCGTCACCAAACCTTTGTTTTTCGATTTTACTGCTATTAACTTGTCGACGTCACCTGATTTATCAGCCTGAATCAAAGTAAACTTAGAGAAATATTTCAATACGAATTAGGTCCTCCAGTTTGAACGTCAGCATTTCTCGGTCGTAAAGTAGCACGGCTCCGAGTGTTGAACGTTTAGATGTGATAAACCGAATACACTTAAAGACAAAGTAGAGGTAACCTTAACAGTAAACAGTCTAGAGTTAAACTGTTAGTCTGGACAAACGCAAGCAGGACAGAATTCCAAAGTCAGTGCTCCTTTACAAAAGGGTCCAGTCAGAAACGTTCGTCTGACTGCGCAAAGTGTGAGTAAATGTTAATGTTGTATAACTGACAAAACTGATATTCAAAAAGACGGAGTTTCGGTTACCCCTGATTTTGAAAATAATGAATTTTTTTAAAAAACAAAGAAATCCAATGAAGAAAACTTCAAGGGAATTTAAGGCCGAGAAGAATTGAGGCGATAAGGTTATTCATGCAATAAAAGTGTAGAATAAACTAGAATACGTGGATGCACGATCAATAAAAACGTATAACCTAATTTTCTCTCATCATTTTCGTAAAAACGAAAAAGTCAGGTTGAACAAACAGCGGGCTTTTGAGTGAAACATTGCATGTAGGTAGTAATGACGTACTCTGTCGTCCCATTGATAATGGTAGCCGAAAGTAATCCAACGAAGTTTCTCCATTAACGTCTGATCCCAGACACTGCGGACAGGCAAATAAATAAAGAGTAGAGAAGGACAAACAACTCGGAGGAATCGTGTGCAACGAGGCTACCAGCTGCAGCGTTCAAGTTGGAGCACTTTGAAGTAATCGAGGGCCAGTCCGTCAGGGCCGTCAACCATAGACGTTGCAAAACATCTTCAGGAAGAGCATGACGCACCAAAAAGAATCCTGTAAGTAAAGATGGTTAGTATGCGCACAAGAAACAACCCTCTTCAAACAGAGAAAATATCTCGCAAGCCTGTGCGTTTTGAAATGCGCAAACATTTTTGGCAGAAGTCACCTGAAACGGATCACAGCATTACGAAATGACACAAACTGTACAGCAGAATTATGAAATGATGAACAAATAAATTGATCAATGGAAGTCTGCACGTCGGAACTGTACTTCAAAGTTTTGTAAAACTTGAAACAACTTCTAAGATCCATGGATGTATCTGCGTACACCATAATAAGGGGATGCGTCGAGGGGTTTCAGTTAGTAGGTTATTGACTAGATGATGGATGGTCGACAAGCTATCAAACTGTAACGCGCCACAGAGTGAAAACACCGGGAGACAGCGATATTTTCAAAGGAGAGGTTCAACAGTCAATCTGAAACAGGAGAAAACGTGGACAACCATGATCCCAAAGCCTAGTGCGTTATAAACACAATCGTAAACAAAAATGGCGTCAGTACAATGCGCTATAAATTTCAACTGAAGTTTCGTCCAAAGCAACTGGAAGATAGACGGTAAGAGTGTGGGCTAGTCGGTCAACTCAAGTGCACAAACATGTTTTGCCGATCGCACTCCATACCATGTAATCCAAGTCTCATGTATGGGTTAGAACTGCAATTGCTACGACTTTCCTCTGTCACTGCAAGAGGTTTATTATCGTGCCTTTTATAATAACCGAAATATTGCTTTTAATTTACCATAAAACTGGTATTATTACATTATCATCAACTTCATACAAGTTTCTATTTGCTCTTTCGTGGCTAAAGAATGTATCAGTGTTGTAAGCAAAATGAATTTCTGTGTAGGTTTGTTCAAGAGGTGTATTGCCGTAGCCTTTCTGATAACCGTGATATTCCACTTTTAATTTAACTTTGAACGTGCATTCTTTGCATTTTACAACTTTTCATTCAAAATATAGCCATGAAATCTCGTAGCCCATTTACAGACTACCAAGTTAAGGAGCGGGTTCAGTAATGGGTCTAAGGAGTATGACAAAATGTCTACTGCAATTGAAAACTGCTGGAGGCCCTGCCACCAATAACAGACGATGAAGGGAACTCTTGGTGCTTTTCACTGTAACTGTCTGATATATCTTTTCACTAAAGTTAACTCACTCCTACTTTCGGTATTAAGTTCTCTGTGATCAATGTGAGCGCATATGGGTGTTGTGCGCGGTTGAACGAAAGGTTGGACATAGGAAACGCAGTTGGATGGGTAAAGCACGTAATCGTTAGTGTAGTTTTTCGAGTGTCATATGAATATCATATGTCTCATTATTACTCTCAAACCACACTCAAACTACACTCGTGCTGACTGAGTTATCAATAACTGAGAAGTCTGTGAAATGCATTCGGAGGTCTGTATGAAACCTCATATATCAGTGAATATGTAGAGTTATCATTGTGATCCGTCAATTTCATCACCGCGTCAGGTGTCTGATCACGCCTGAATCGACTTGAAGTGCTATCTGTTGTACTTTCCGGTTCACTCACTGAACTGTTCAACCACCCTTCTCCTTATCTTCGGTCGTTGACTCTCACACCACACCTCACCGCGTTAATTCATTCAGTATATCATGCAGTATTTCTCACTGGTTCCCTGGGAACCCGGCTGGCATAAATATTGCTTTGATCTTGAGAGAATCCATTGCTAAGCTGTTCGAAACTTGAGAGCATGTGTTGTAGCGTTCTGTAGATACTTTTCTTCGCCTGTTTGGTTCGTATAACTGTTAGAACTATCTCTTTCACTCACTGACGTTATTGAAGTGGACCGATCCAGTTATGTATCTGGGCTTTACGGTCAATGAGTTTGACTAACTGAACGTGGTCTTAGGTGGACCCTAAGCTGGCATAAACTTCCAAAACATTTCATCCATAGAATGATCTCTATTCTTCTCTTTCACCTCAACCTAAGGTAGACCTTACGAACAGTGGGAACGATGGTCGCAGTGCACACGATACGTATTAATTTTTAGAAACTGACCACTGCATATGCTACTAGAGTAGCATTCAGTAATGAGCCTAGGCGTGTGCTCAATGCCATAGATGGGATTACTACAGATGTGGAAGTTCGAGTCAGGCTGCTGTTTACAGGGAATTTGTTCAGCATCCTACAGACGGTTTCTTCTATGTGTAGGTTGTAGGCAGTCACACTACAAACCCAAATCCGGCTCTAGCAATGTCACCGTTAAAAATGGCACTGCCAGCGGTGACTGTGGGATGTCAGTATCGACCCAAACATAGGGGATTTTGCCATAAACACACGCAGACAAGTCTGAATAAATCGCACGAAATTCAACGCATTCCTAAGACCGGTTCCCATCCAGAAGCGTCGGTTGTAAATCCCCCATCCTCATTGAAAATTATGCCAGTGGGCGATAAACAGATTTTCAAAACTACCTGATAACCCACCATATGTAGCTCTCTCAATGATAGCCAACGATCTTTGTACACCACAAGTACTACTCCCAACCAATGGGCGTCTCAAGACGAGTTCAGATGTCTCAACTAGTACACCAACTTCTGTCTAAGTAAATTTCCAACCGTCTGTCGGTCATGATATACAGTTTGACTGAAACTGATGCTTCAGTTCTTGCTGACAGAGAAACACATTACAGTGACCAATGAAATGATCTTGACAACAGTTAAGACTGAAGACTATCCCTGCCCCAAAACTACAAACTCCCTCACAGCCCAAACACTCAGCACGCTGATAGACCAAAACTTACAAAGGTCATTATCGGCTCCCCAGAATATGTGGAAGGGGTGTGGTCGGCGACTTCAATCGTACTAGCACAATAGCTAGACGTCCGCATTAGAGCTGACTTGACAAGGACGAGACGCAATGCGCGGCAGGCCCGTCGTTTATCAGCAATCCCTTCTTACAACGTTAGACGAAACTGCATAGTTATGTGGAAAATACCAGAAGGTTCTGACATATGCTACGACGCTGCTCGGTGGTCCTTTATCATCAGGAGAGTGGGAATATTGACAGTTGCGACTAATATGTCCTGTCTACCGAGACCGTCACATCCAACTATGCTCATGGTACTTGGATTACTGAGAGTCACTCTAGAATCAGAGACGATGAGTTTAGACATACTGGTGTAGCGACCTGGAGATTTCACTGGCCTGCCTGTGGTATGATGTGTAAAATAGTTCCAAAACTCATAGTTCCATATTGTACCTAAGCTATTAAGAAAGTTTGCATGATGCGTTTCGTCCGATTGTTTGTCTGCATGCTATGTGGCTGCAGCACGAACCCGAACGCACATGTGTCACCACACCTCCGGTTTAATCGCTCGTCGACGGCCGGTCTCTAGCCTCTCTAGCTAATTTATGTGTCGGTGCCATTTCTAGCGCTATAAGAGACCCTTTGTATATTTTGAGTAATAAATCTTCGATCTCTTCTCTCAACGGTCTTATACTTCGCGTCTGGTTAATTCGTACATGGGGAAGACGATTTAGTGCGTCGTGCACTAAATCGGTGAGCCCGAATTACAATCGATTTTCTTCCTGCATTTTTGTTTCGGTTCACTATAGTTTGGTGAGCCTGGTCGAATAACTTTTTTTCCCGCAAGTATATCTTTTGTATAACTGTGGGTTACTATTTTTATATATTTCATATATACTCGTTTTTAACTCGATTCATTAACCATTTCGCTATGATGGATGCTCACCCTTACGTTTTGCCAGACGCTTCGGTCAACGCACTAGCCACACCATTTGCACCATTTCGAGAGAACAATCATGAATCGTGGTTTGCTCAGTAAGAAGCCACATTCGCGTTAAGGCAAATTAGTTCGGAGCTAATCCGTTTCTACCACGTAGT
This sequence comes from Paragonimus heterotremus, assembly GCA_013368495.1. Taxonomy (NCBI): domain Eukaryota; kingdom Metazoa; phylum Platyhelminthes; class Trematoda; order Plagiorchiida; family Troglotrematidae; genus Paragonimus; species Paragonimus heterotremus. The sequence continues at coordinate 10,656 of LUCH01005751.1, read as the reverse complement.
TGCGGTACTGCCACCTCACGTCATTGACGAGGTGGACGATATTTTGGAGTTACCGGACCACACGAAACCGTACGAGCAAATCAAACTAGCCGTAATTAAGCGCGTTGGTTTGTCAGACCGCCAACGTATATCTCGGCTTCTGAGCTCAGTGACTGTGAACCATCGCAGCTCCTTCGCCATATGCAACGGTTAGCAGGCACGACACATGTAGATGAGGCTCTACTTAAGGAGGTGTGGCTCCAGCATTTGCCTAAGGATATGTAAACCATCCTTAGCGCAAACCCGTCAACCTTAACCGATATTGCCGACCGAATTGGGGAAAAATACGGCACCACTGCTTCCCAACTCGCTTCGAGTAGTCAGGACGCGATTGCCACTTTGACTGCTCAAGTAGCTAGCCTAACTCAGTAACTTCAGGCTTTAACAACGCAGCGTTCGAGGTCACGCTCGACTACCTCCTCTCGACAACATAATAGCCGCTCAGGGTCGCGTACACCTCATCAACTGCCACTGAACGCCAATCCCGATCACTGCTGTTATCACCAGCAATTTGACAAAAACGCCCGACGATGCCGACAGCCTTGTACTTTTGGTCCGGTCAGCAAACAGGGCAGCCAAATCCTCATGGCTACCGACATAGCTCAGCCGCCTGGTCATCTGTTCTTTCCAAAAGATCACGAGTTGGGGGTCCGCAATCTTATCGACTCAGGTGCTGAGGTCAGTGTGATCCCACCTGAAACCCACGAATTGAACAGATCGGTCACATCTAACCTTCGCACGGCCAATGGAAACACTATCAAAGTGTTCGGTCAGCGTTCTAGTACACCCAACTTAGGTCTTCGTAGGCCCTTCCGCTGAACCTTCACGATCGCCGAAGTCAGAATGGCGATAATCGGCATCGACCTTCTCCAGCACTTCGACCCTTCGATAGACTCTAGACGTGGCCATCTAGTCGGTCAAACGACAAAGCTTACCGTTACCGAGGTTTTGGCGGATAAGGTATCAGTCAGTCCTGTCTGTGAAAGCCCTATGACATTAAACTCCTTCAATTTTCCAGTCGGCTAGTATCCGACTGTTTTTCGACAGTCTCCATCTCTACCTGCCTTCAAAGGTTCCACGAGGCACCACATAGCCACGGCAGGCCCTCCGGTGCTTGTAAAAGCTCGCAAGTTGACACCGGATAAGCTAAAAACAGCTAGCGCTGAGTTTGAGCACATGCTCGAGCTCAGAATCACTCGTCCGTCCAGCAGTCTCTGGGCCTCACCAGTCCACATGGTTCCCAAATCGTCGGGCGATTAGCGCCCTTGTGGAGATTATCGTTCGCTCAACAACGCCACGGTACCTGGCAGGTACCCAATCCCGCATATACAGGACATCACGGCTAGCCTTCATGGTACCCGTGTGTTCTCGAAAATCGATCCGTTGCGCGCCTATCACCAGATCCCAGTTGCGAAGAACGATGACGCGAAGACAGCCGTCATCACATCATTCGGCTTATTCGAATTTTTACATACGCCATTTGGTTTGTGAAACGCCGCACAAACGTTTCAACGTTTCACCGACGACGTTACACGAGGTCTAGATTTTGTCCATCCCCACATTGACGACTTATTAGTTGCAAGCGCGTCTGAAGAAGAACACCAGATTCATCTGTGACAGCCCTTCGACAGATTAGCAACTTATGGGATGACGATTAATGCGGACAAATACGTTTTTGGCCGGCCCGAAATAAACTTCCTAGGACACCACGTTGATCAACACGGTATTCGACCGCTGATCAATAAGGTAGGAGCAATCCGCGACTTTCCCCGTCCAAAGACTCTCGCCACCATCCGTCGATTTAACGGAATGGTTAACCATTACAAACGGTTTATTCCTCACTGTGCCCAGCTTATGCAGCCTTAACTGATTCACTCCACGGCCGTGTAAACGGAGACGTAGAGTTATCAGCGACAGCAATCGAATCGTTCGATCGAACTAAGGATGCGTTAGCTACCGCCGTCATGTTACATCATTTCAACTCATCCGCAGAAGTAAGTATAGCTGTAGACGCGTCAAACACCGCGGTCGGCGCCGTGCTTCAACAGTTTGTCGATGGACTCTGGAAACCGCTCGCTTTCTTTTCCAGACGTCTGCTTCCGGCTAAAACGAGGTATAACACGTTCGGTCGTGAGTTGTTAGCAATCTATTCGGCCATTCGTCATTTCCGACAAGTCCTCGAGGGAAACCTGTTTGTGATTTTTACCAGCCACAAGCCGCCGGTTTTGTCTTCCGCAGTAAGTCCGATAGGCATTCGCCCCGCGAAGTTCGATATTTAGACTTCGTATCTCAATACACGTCAGATATACGCCACGTCTCCGGCAGCGGTAGGGTTGTGGGTGATGCTTTATCTCGAGTGTCGGCACTAGTTGGTCATGACTCAATCGACCTAAACGTTATGGCCAACGCGCAACGTTCGGAAACCGATTTCCGCGCTTCCTGCCAGCAAACTGCTCTACGTCTGACAGGTTAGCTTTTGTCAGCATCTACGGGCACGATTCTTTGCGATACTTCTGCTGGATATCCGCGTCCAGTGGTTCCTCATCTTTTCTGACGAAGTGTGTTCGACACACTACATAACATCGCTTATCCTGGCATCCGGGCCAAGCTCATTTCCGACAGGCACGTTTGGGCCGGTATGCAAAAGGATGTCAGAAACTGGACGCGCGCTTGTTTAGTTTGTCAACAGGTTAAAAT
>LUCH01005750.1:0-33703 GCA_013368495.1 Paragonimus heterotremus | reverse complement strand
AACTTTGGTTTAGGATGATGACCGCAGGCGATGATTCGATGCATATTTCGGGACCTGATTCGATCTAGTCTTCCAGTTTGTTGTCTTCCTTTATGTTCGTTTGCATGTATGCATTTATGCATGTGTGCACAATGACCGACCACCGGTAGTGATAATGGCACGCTTATGTATTTACTGCAGAAATGTGCATTTTCATCGGCACCACTGTCTAGCATTGGAATTCTGACCATTTTGTATGGAAAGCATTTAAAATACTGTTTCAAGTGAAGGCTATCACAATGAAGTTTAAGGAACTAATATATCGCCTTAATCGGATAGAAGCGTACACCAAGTCATGCGCACTGATCTCAGATATATAAATTATGTATTATGAAGATTATACTGCAGACTAACAATCCTACAGATAATATACTCTGAGGTTTGAGTGAGGTTAAATGTTTATTTGGCCATTCTAAGACCCGAACATCCATTCCAGACAGATTTAAAAGTATACGACAGATGATCCTACTTATTCGTTAGTTCACAGAATAATTTTAAACGGGTGATCAGACGAAATAAGACACGTGCCGCCAAAACTGATACTATACTTTCCAACACGAGATGATCTAGTTGGTTATTGTATTCTCACCTAATTATGTGAAATTCGAATCACGACATTACTTTGCTGCTATTTATATCGTGCTAGGCAGAACGGGAAAGCTGAGTTAGCTGTGAGAAAAGATCTGGTTCGGAACCATAGAGATCCAAAACTGCTCCATCTTCCGATACAAGAGGAACCGAACGTGCCAACAGCAGACACGAACCTGAGTCATGTTTGAAGTCTGGTCGAGAGCAAATCTCTGCCCCCAACTGTTCATAGTAGGTGTTCTGTTTCAACCAATGATGAAAGAACTAAAACATCAGGTACGTTGACCAGCGCAAAACAAGAAGCGATATCATGTTCGTGTGACAAAACACTTATCAGAATTCATGGTGGAAGAGAGAATGTAGAGTCAGTCTACTCCTGGAGTCGATCGGATTGTACGAAAAGCCTTAGAATTCAGCTGTAATGGAAGAAGACTGTGTAGGAACAAACTCGGAAATGATTTTACCCGCAAAAATCACGTCCACCAAAGGAAAAATTAGAGGACAAGGATCCGAAAGGATAGAGCACACCATAATCTAAGTGATCAAAATTGTCACTCAGAAACCGAGATTATGAGAACAAGGTGCCATTTTAAACGACACGAAATCTACAGTGTACAGAAAGCGATCAAAAGGAGAACGCAGTGCATATACAGGCAGTCAATCAGGGCGGCAGCAGCTAATCGATAAACTGGTGAACCTATCTACTGGATTTTTGCACAATCAACTCGGCGTCCAGTAATCAGATCACTCTAGCCGGCATGACGTAGCATGTGCGCGTTGAGACGATGCATGTGATTCATCAACCGGTGATAGCAAGTTTTTCACCACGACTCTTCACTGTAAATTTACGACCAGATTTGTTGACAAAGATTGGACTGATGGTTATAAGGAGGCGTTTTGATGACATCTACATAGTATCGTGTGAAATGCTTTCGAGCTCTTTGATTTGCTCGTAAGGTTATGATTCGCGAATCGTCAGGATTGGTCCCCCAAGGTGAAAATGCTTTCGCAGGAGTGTGGAGTGAGAAGTGGAAGAACAAAGCACGTGTAAATCACCAGACTCATAAATGTTATTTTGAGCTACCCGATAATTTAATTCCATTGAATCCACAAACAAACGAAGTGAAATGACTTCTTAAAATAAGGTGGCTAGTGAGACTGAAGTTTTGGTAGAATCAATTTTTACCGGTTGTTTTAACCAAAAATACTGAAAGGTGTAACTGGATACCGATCAGTCACTGTGTCTCAGAGGTGGCGTGACGTTCAGTGTATCTTGTAAGTGACCAGTTTGTGATAACTTGGTTAAACAAAACAGGTGTAACCAGGGTGTAGCCTGAAGGCGTTCTCACAAAGTGTTTACGCCTTATGTCGTATCAACATCAATGAAACAGCCAACACTCTATTCTCACAGTTCCATTGGTTTGACTATTCCCAACCAATTTCCAGTGCGTTGGAATCACTCACCGAAAACAACGTAGTCCTAATAGAATTCCAAAGACCACGACTGGGGCTTTGTCATTCACGGCGTTGTGTATGTGAGCAATAAACGAACCAGCCTGGGGAGTATGGCTTATTTACACAGTATTAGTCAAAACCACATTCATCACATCTGTCTGACGCAGGAGATCTCGCAGTGATAGGGTACGCGGGAGACGCTGATGAGTCATAATCACAGGACCACTTGTACGTTCTCGGGTTGAGTCAACCAAGCAGAATGGGGACCAAAATTCGTTCAGTTCATTGTGACTTAAGTCCACTTGGAGACAGGTCTCTGGAAGTGAAAAGGTATGTGAATCATGCCCACCCCCCAAATTTCTGATCTCACACAGCATGCTAACCAGATTCAGACCGTTCATATACGTCCACATTGATGTTGCATCCTTATTTGTCAATGTTACAGAACAGCACGTGAAGGTACCTGGAAGACCAGTTCAACTAACGAAGAGACATGTGTGGATGAGGGTCTTGTAATTCCTAGTTTCCATTACCTCATAATTTGTCGGGCTCTCTTAGGATATGCCGGTCTTTTCATGACGATCGAAGGTAGGTCAGTACTCGTGGGACTTGTCATTTCCTTCAAATAGTCCACAATTAATATCGTTTTGGTCACATCCCTCTTGGCGTTTTGGTGGAATCAGCCACAATTTGTATTCCAAAAATGTTAATGTATCAGTGTCTGGACATGATGCTTGATAAGTTCGCCAAGTTCAACCAGAAGGTTTACTGTTCGAACATGCGCTCCTTGAAACGTCAATGAGAGGAAAATTCCTTCAGTCATAAAATATAGCGAGAAAATAACTTTGGTTGATACAAATATCAAAGTAGATAGAACAGAGAAGGACTGGTTTTTTTTCAATCGATCATTCAGGTTACGTGGTTGGGAATCATCAACAATGTGAGGTCAGTGTTTCTGCGAGCAGTCGTTAGTTTATGAAAACGTGTGGAAGAAGTGGAACATTACTGTTGATGATGGGTAGTTGGAAGCTTTGCATCACCGGATAGTACGTACGGTCTTGATGTATTTTGATCGTGAACAAAAACGTTTCTTCTTTTTGAAAAACCATTCATGTTAGACCCAACTTGTTTCAGTAAACATGAACTCACAGTTCGGCGATTTTTCCGTCACAATTTATTTGCCCTCGTCGACGTCAAAGGAGAGTCATCTTTCATCGGTTTCGGCATGTAGCGTGTTACCAGACATCAGGTTGACTAGGTATTATGGAGACGAGACACCTAACATTGATTTGGCACACCATTTTATACGAGCTGGTTGAATTGATGGCACGTAGTGAACAATCCCGAATATAATGCTAGTCTCGATGCATTAGAAATGGAAGATCGGGAGTGGTCGTTGCAGTTGGTTTATTTTGGACTGCAAGCACGTTTACGGATAGTAATAGTTGAAGTAACTGGGTAAACGGTGTGAAACAGCACTGCACTAATCGCATTACGGCTTTTGGATAACTGAGTCACAAAGGGTTCTCAGGATGGTTGTTTTGTCAATAACATTAAGGCAATCAAGATACTCAAGAGTAGTGGTAATCATGTCTTTCCGACTAGTGGATCGAAAAATCCATCATATTCAAGTATGTAAAAATATTTAGATTACCACATATACTTACTTAAAGAGACCACAGTGGAGATTGTACCAGTAGGATCTTTCTTCGTTTCCTAACAGCTCTGCCATTTAAGTTAATACCAATCGGTTCCATCTAAATTAGAGATCACTCTACTGCCCTGTTTACTATATCACATCTTGGAAGGATGTAAATTTAGTGGCCGCGGGCCATGTATGCATAAACAACCAATGACCAGCTAATAAACAACCAGCTACAACCCACAAAAAATAAAGGGACATCATTATATATATATGTTTGATAAAGGGTCCTAGTGTGAATTTGAAACGTCAAAATAGATCGTTCACTACTCAGTGTTTGCCCTTTTCAATAATTTATATATATATATATATATATATATATATACGGTTTCAGTAGTGTTTTATTAGTTCGCTCATAAGACTCGGTTAGCGAGTGTTCCGTTAAGTAAGCCCCTTGGTTTGGACTTCGGATTTCGGTGTATGGTCTAGTGTCCTGAGGCGTATTATGTGTGACATCGATAACCCCAGTGTTGATTGAACAGTACTCGCTGTCAGTCTGGTGGGGGAACGTGGGAACCGTGCGGTGGAGATTGTGTGTACGGATAGCCGTACCACGCTTTAACTCGTGATGCACATGGATGTCGGTCTATGTGGTGCTGAGCGTTCACAGTGTTGTGATCCAAGGACGCGGATAGCACAAGGGTTGTTTATTCGGCCGAACAATTAATAGGTTAAACATTTAAACTAAACCAGACACAAAACCACTCATTTACACGCGGTATTCCGCCCCAGACCGCTTCGGCCGCCACAGACGTCAATGCTCAGTTGCATTAAGTAGCAAGGACCATTATGAGGGATGCTGCACTTTGATAATCCTTCCTGCATTCTTCCTGTAGCTTGTTCGATGTTAAAATATATGCTCTGCACCTGCTACTGAATAGCCGCGGTATGAGTAGCATAACACGATCGCTCACCTTCACTGCAATATTAGTGTGCGTGTGACAGAACACCTTAAAAGCAGAATCTGTTGACTGACTGCGGGGTTGGACGAATAAGTTTGTCTGAACCGTTCTGTTCGGTGCACGACAGTTGGCCACTATAAGCCCAACAGTAACACTTTTATTCGGGGGAACCAGGTCAGCCTCATGCAGGCTGGGTAGCAAATGGGACTTATTTCCATAGTGGACTGGTCTGTCCTATTTGCTTGCGAGTAGATCCTTTAGTTGCATTAAGAACTTTTATGACATACTGTTTGTCTGTTGTGTGCATATAGGTACCCTGAATTCCTCCGAAGAAATAGACCACGCAAATACTGGGAACATTTGAGGAAACAAACGAAATATATTGGTCCTCTTAGGTACCAGTACACCGAGATTTGTGTCACTAAATGCGAAATTACCATCACACATTGTTCTAAACTGTCACACAACGCCGAAAACGGCAGCACTTACAGTAAAACCATTGTCTACAGACATTTTTGGATCTCTTGTACACAAATGTGTTAGATAGTGCACAAGACAAGTCGATGTAGGGTCTTGCTAGCTAAATTATACGGATTTGAGTGTAACTAAAAGGTGATCGATCAACACATTAAACCATAACGAAACCGTTTGTGGTCTCATCGGTTAGCAGCAGAGAATATTTCAACAGTTTAGGCATACAGTTGAAAGCGTAAGCGATACATCAAGCAGACTGGGGTTCCATTCAATCATTGCCTTCCACAAGTCTAACCTTTACCATTTGTTTCATAGTACTGTTCAGTCTGTGTTGTTATTGCGTATGAAATTAAATGTGATATCCCCTCTGAGTTATAGCACACTTACGTTCATGGATCATTTTGTGTCATACGACTGACAGGTCTTATCGGCGGATTTTCGGTCGCCCCTAAGTGCACTGAAAGAACAAGGTGATGTTCCACGGTTGATCCAATTTAACATCAGCAGGTGTGCTAATGATACCTGGTGTAAAGCAACGTTAGATGATGGTTCGGTCATCGGGATTTGATTTTCATGCTTCTGAGTAGGCGCTCGAAACTAGTTCTTTGGTGGGCGGCATCATGCGTCGGCTTAACAAACTCGACGACAATTCTATTTTTCCTGTTCGACCGCAAACTTTTATCCATTGCGTTTTTTTTTACACGGACGCAACCGAAAAGAACGCCATTCACCACATTCACATCACGTACAGTTGCAGGCTCGCTTAGACCATCGGTTTTAATCTGCGGAAGTTGACGTGAACATCGTTTGACTGCAGCTGATCTGGCCATATATCAGTTGAGTTTTGTTTGTTTCAGTCCGGTCACACTGTGCCCAAAATGATCACACATGGGCAGCTAACAGTTACTCTATTGAATGTGCTAGTACGACTGTGTTCCAGTTTCTGCTACATACATTTTTACCTAAGCATCACTAAGTGACTGAAGTATACAAACCAAGATAAAGCATTAAAACTTGTCCCCCACCATCGTCTGGTAGGTTAATCGACTGACTATATCGGTCAACTTACTATCATCATATGTCTCATTCCAAACTAGTTAGAAGATGATATAGTAGATGCTGATCGAAGAGAACTTACTCGCAGATATTCCTGACAGTCACATAATTGTTTGATTGAGGTGGAACTCAAGTGTATGTCTTAAGAGGCTAATACATCCTCGTGGGTCCAAGACTAGCGGAAAAGTAATGCAACATACTAAACATCATTCGTCAACTCAATCTTAAGTGAACTCAGCAATACCATCAGTGATGAATTTTCAATAACTTATCGCTGGAATTGAAATCAAAAAGCAAGCCTGAGTTAGAATCATTGATAAGTTTGATGATGCTGGTCAAACCTTAATCTACAAACCTTGACGATTCCGTATTGAAACTGTCAAAGAAGTTTACAGATTGATTGACATTCATCAGTTTATGCTGTGATGTCTTATTTCGAATTTGCAACCACTAGACAAATAACTTGCTTTTTTTTCTAAAATGATGCCAATGTCAGTGTCGTAATTTGTGTTGATCCATGAAGGTAAGCTCAGATGGAACAGAGCAGAGTACAAAACGGTGAGTTTATTTCACTTACTAGTCACGTGAAAAACAAAGCGAAATAATATGCTTCACTGACTTTGTTTACACGGATGGAACAATAAATCTTAGTGAAGTGATCGATAAACCAGTTACATCATCAGGTGAGACCAGCCGATCTATTCGATCGATGAAACAGTTGCATTATACCTGTCATGACACCACCTATAGTTAGGGGTTTTTGCTCCTGGCAATAAGTTTGTACAAACTGATTATTGTGGAAAGAAGGTCGAATCCATCCCAGTCAGCAGCAACCAGCAGTGACTGACAATTTTCAACATTCTAACTGAAAATCAAAGATTGACTCACTCTAGAGACCAGTATGGTTCACCAGTCTTATGAGATTAGTTTAGAACTGTACATGCGTAAAATCCCCACCCACAGTACCAGAATACATTAAACAGGAACTTTTCAACCGTTTTAGATAAGGTCAAACATCTATTTGTCTTAAAATTCACATACACACTACCCGGGTTTCCATTGGTACAACCTGGAATACCGGGTAGATTTTGGCTATGCGTAGAAAACAGCTCGGGATGTTCGTTAGTTCTGACAGCTCAAATCAACTGATTGGCAGAAGCTTGCCGCTAACTAGCCAGCTTTTTCAGCCTCCGCAATCTGCTATCACCTTAAGTGCGTTTAACTGTGTACGTTGTAGACAAACTCACGTGATATTTTCAACTGACAACTTCATTGATATCATCATGTTTAACGAACTGTTCGAATGAGCATATAAATCAATCTACCTAAATGTCAAAGTTGATACCGACATGAATTTCTGGTAGTCAAAAAGGCTCTATATCATCAGTAGAAGTTACTGGACGTCTGTGAACCAATACCGAATAACACACGATTATTTGGTTGTAAGTAAGCGCGCTTCTGAATTCGTCACCCACTGACTGAACGCAGCTGAACAGGTTTGAGTATGCCTTGAACAGTTAAGCAGATCAGTGTACTGGTGGTCCTAAATGGTAAAGTACTGCTTACCAACATCTAGCATTGGATTAATCGGAGACCAATTGCAGAATGCTAATGAATTGTTTATTGCGATAAATCAGGATACAGCTTTTATTCTATGAACATATCACAGCGAATAGGTCACTAATGTACTTTCCTATGCACGCCTCTCAAGCTTATCATGCACGTGAATATCGCGTGATAGTGCACTTTTGTTTTAAGGACGAGTGTAGCGAAAAGCACATTTTTTGTTGATTCGAAAATATGGTGCTCGCTGTCGTCAACTGTCAACTCGGAGAACAAAATAAACCTTCGTAGCCCGACCGGCCATCCTTCGTATATATTCCATCCGGAGAGTCTAAGTTAACATCTGGAAATTGCACGCATCTTTATCAAGAAATGCCTACCTAGCATAAATTGACAAAGCATAATCACACCCACTGTTTATAAATAACTTTCAATGTACAATTTACCAATACAAGGGCACCGTAACAGCTCTTGCCCGTTGGAGCGGTAACATTTTTAAGAATGCTACTCCGTTAAACAGTAAGAATGTCACAAACTAATCACCGTTATGCTTATCGCATTTTCGTGAAGGTAACACAGTGGCATGATTATAGTTTTCGTAAAGTATTATACCATTAGAAGCCGAAAATCCGCAGAATAGTGTTTGAAAACACCCTGTTCTCGTCTGTGTTTATCGCTCAGGAAGTAGTGCCCAGAATGGAGAAAGTCAAGACCTCTCATTCATGGAGATCAGCAAGCATGACGTCTGAAGATTGACTTACAATACCCATAAACTTTGGAACAGTTATTTTTTCTGCTTGAGGTCTGTCATTGTCAAACAGCAACAGTGAAAATCTCGTGTTGATTCATGTCAATTGCTATATTAACAGTCCCTCGTGAGTAGCTTGCAATTTACTATTATGCGCTTCTACCGTACCTAATGTTTTAGTTTGTAGATGGCTGCTGACAAGCCGTCCACGGACTACCAAGCGTTGCTGCCAGTTTCTTTTTGAGGGCAACCACATTCAGGTATTGTTTGAAAAGATTCACTCGTGAAACGCCACTTTGCATATTTTTTTTCGTACACAGTCTTTTCTGTAGCACAAACAATAAAACGTGACACAGCGGATCCATGTCTACTTTGGGGCATGAGTCGACCGTACATTTTCAAACGTTTTTTGTATGAATTGCTGTACATTCGTACGTTCTTCATCAGTCAAACTAACCTGCTTGTTTTCTACCGACTTCAAATGATTTCAATGGTAGTGGGCGAAAATGCCAGGCTGCTGCTCCCACTACAAGGTTTATCCTGAAATTCAAGTTATCCGTTCTTTCAGACAGCCGCTTCGACGATCAAAGGGCATGTGCAGTACTAATATTTCTAGATATGAACCTTATGAAACATTTTCATATGCCGTTTTTCATGTATATTTTCCAAAAGTTGTTCATACGTTTGCAGTTATCACTGTTAGTTATATGTCTGAGCTTGAACATAAATTGTGATAAGTCAAAGAGCACATCATTCCATGTCGCATTGTAAACTTGAATTACGTAAGCGATTACTGCTAAGTAGTATGAAATTTAGTTCTAGATAAACTGAACATCAGTCATAGTTGAGGGCGGCTGTCGCATTCGTGTTTACCTTTCATCCAGCTCCTTTCGAAAAGGAGCAGTATGCTCGAGTTCCGCTCAGTTGGGACTAGAACTCTGTCCACGATTTCATTAGGCAATTACATTGACCATTACGCCATTGACTTCACATTGAGCGTGACAAAATTATTATATGCTAACTTTCAGCCACATTCGCCTGTGAGCAATGTATACGAAAACCTTCCTTACCACTTACCAGCAAGCGAAACATCAAAGAACACTTTCAATTTCTTTGAGGTCAACTTTACGGGACGTTTTGGCGATGAGATTATCGGCTGAACTTACCAGGGCAGCTATTGTGTCTTGTAGGGGACTAGCTCTATACAAAGGTAGAGACATGAATAGTCAATTCAAAATGCAGTCATAGAATAGCTCATTATAGGCAATCCCGATCTATGTGGAACAGAAACACCAAGGAGAAGAGACACGAGCATCAAAGGTTCATTGCTAAGTAGAATCAATTCAAACAAATGGTGTTCATTTTGTACAAGGACAAATGGTGTAGACGGTATATAAAAATAAGGCGAAATATGAAAATATGTTGAATACCCTGTAGTCTCTTCTTGAGGTTATCAGACAATCTGAACATTACCCACAGGCAAATGTGACTGCGCCTTTGGATGTAACAATTCGGTTGAATAAATGAAGAGGTAGAATGTCATTATGGTCCAAGTTGCTGAACAAGAGAGTTAGTGACTTAACAGCTTTTTTAGTGCAATATATGGTGAGTGTCGTATTTGTCTTTCGGTTCAATTTGAAATCTTTATTTTCAATATTTCTCGTATCTAGAACGCCGTAATATGTACTGTTATACTGAACTGCTCCTCGCCTTATATTTCCAACAACTTTCTTCTCAGCTTCGATATTGCCATTTTAATCTCTGTTTCTGAAAGATGAGGATTTCATTTGCGAAACCAGCCTGACAGCTGACTAACCGACATTAGCCTGCTGGACCACTAAGACATTCACTCACACGCCTCCTGATTGTACTCTTTCAGTTTCATCCTGAATACGTGATGAGTAAGTGGAATTACAACTGGTGTGACACAAGTCACTTGTGCTAAGTATTAGGTGCAGGCTTCCTTCACTCTTGGTCACAGTGATAGATTGATCTAAAACGGACACCGTTAACCATGATAATTTAGTTGTGCCTAACGTGAAGCCTATGACGCACTGGTCAATATGGTTGTCTCACGAAAGATTGTTCGGAATTCAACTTTCGGTCATGGCAAGGGCTGTAAAAAAATTGGAGCTCCAGCTGGATGCTTCATCTTTCCGTTGGTGGCCAAAGCTGAAGACAATAATGCATGCCTACCGGAGTCTGTCAGAAATGTTTAAATTGAAGTCGAAACCAAGTTTTATTGATGAACTATGTTGCACAGTGCATGTAAATCACGGGAGTTGATTGGACTACTCCTTCTGCTTATGCCTTCGCAAAAAACTTTACAGATCCGTATCAGTGTGTCTGCCTTCAGACCCGATTCATCTTTGACTCTAGCTTGTTTTCTTGTTAACCAGAAACATGACAAGTTGCCGATTTATAGGTTGGGGAAATCATTCTATTCGTAGCAAAACAGAAATATTATTCTATTTTCCGGAGTAATAGTGCATCGGTTATCTCTTATACTCATGTTAGATGGCAAATTTTATAGTCGCTTTAAATTACTTCCACACCGGTTGACAATTCAGACGTCGTTTGTTGCGAGATCGTTTGTTTTCATTGTTTTAGTGAGCACCATTGCCATCCAGTCGTACTTACGTATATCAACCAACCTTGTTATCAGTTTACACGATGGTGTCAGTTGTTAACCACAACCTGGGGACCAGGGTGAAAGATTTTCCAGCCAACGTACGCCGGCATGTACAAGTGCGTAAACCGTCGTCTAATGAAGTCGTCTGACTTTAATGTTCAGACAGGTGTAGTGAGATTCCTGTAGAATAAATTTACCGGTTCTATTGTTTGCAATGAATCTAGGGGCCTCGTTGATCCACGTACCACTGGCAAACGCTCACCAGATTGCACTTGTTTCACTGTTCGTCCTAGACTTTGTGAAGCTGGTGAACATTAGAAACTTTGTGAATGATGGAGCTTACAGACAGGGATAAAGCACAATTCATCTGGTCAAAAATTTCTGTTGTGAGTCTTCCATCTATGCGCGATGAGTTCGATCATCGCTATCCAGAAAAAACAAACCCACTTCTATAGCGGTATTGATAACTGAACAGAATTCCTTCATAATGGGTCCTACATGTAGAAGACTATATCCATTGACCGGGAAAAGAATTACCATGGTGGGCCTTGAGAAAGAGGTTGTCCTGGTTACACGCCCAAATGTACACATTTCTACTCTTGTGAGGTCGCTCAACAACTGTCCATAAATAAGCGGTCTCCATTAAATGTAAAGGATCTTATCGACGCAGATTTTTTATACAGTGGCTCCTATAGAAACTGAATTGAATAGACCTTTTCCTACTTACTAAATGGTTCCAAGGTGTTAGAGTCCAACACTCATCACTGGAGGAGGAACTCGCTCTAAGAGATGAAGCAGCATGTTATCTTTGTGGTAGATAGGCAAACGAAATAAAGTTCAAGTACCCTGAATATGCCTGGTTTAGTCATGAGAAGAAACGTGTAGCAAACAAGCTTGTATTCAGATGACCAGGTGATGGCAACTTAGATCTGTGAAAATATGTTCGGATGGCACCGTAGAAGAAAAAAGCAATTCATATTCAACAGATCTCTTAAAAATGGTTACTCGGAGCAGTTTATTTGCAAGCATATGCTAATTGACATAAAGGCAGATATACCGCAAATGATGGACAAAAAGCCTATCCATATTTTGTCACCATTCGATAGCCATGCTAAAAAAAATAACTAAGGAACTTAACGTAACACTTGACAAAATATATCTTGCGGATAAATTACGTGTTTCATTAATTTCCACACCAATTTTGCGTCCCCAGCTGAAAGCTATATTGTCTGTGCATGCTGCTACTTTTTGTATTTACCTTTTTGTGCGCTCCTGTGGAACGGCTTATATAGGCCGCATAACAAGACCATTATCGGGATACATGCGGTAACATCATCTGGCGTGGCTAGCTCGTGGATTGGTAAGGGCGTGTTTATCAGACGGTCACTGTACACTTGGTCGAACCAAACCGTTTGATCAACCCGGCTGATTTATTCAAGCCGATCTATGCAGTATATGGAGTGCAACCAAAGTGGGTCAAACGTCGTTTATTAACCATCGCAGGGGCCATCGCAATCCATTTACACACACCCCCATTACGCTCACAGAAACATGTGGTCAAAACCCTAAACCACTCATGGACAAAAACCAATAACCCGGATCGTTCTTTTACGTGGGGACGCCGATTTTCTCTCCAAACACGTTTACATTCCATGCGATTGGAGTTACACTATTAGATCTCGTGAGTTTGACTAACATGACATTAATGATTACCATCTTTTACCCCACTGATGTACAACTCCACCCTCCGGGCGAACCCATAGAAATGTGTTGTATTTAGCCTCATGATGAAACACTGAAGAGGAGCTTGTTTGCTACGCGCTTCTTCTCATGAATACACAATAGTTCCATTAGGATGAGACCGCAAGAGCTATGTATGTTGCGCCTCATATAGGCGGCTGCTAGCCCTCTGCTACACTAAGTTCGGCTGTTTGGAGGTATTTCCACTATCGACTATATTTACCGGCTAAACACAAGAGGGTATGTGCATTTCTTCTTACATAAGGCAACAGTTAAATGAAATCTCACGGAAGATGCTCTGTAACTCACCTTGGTTCATTCCCTAGATCACCTTTGCAAGATTGGACGGACTTATATCCAAGATTCACGTCTTAGTTTTCCTTGAGAACCGTGTTAATTCAAAAGCACAATCTGTCCACATGTCGAGTGCATTCGTGTGTTACACTTTAAAGGCCCGCCTAATCTTCGATCCAGAGCCAAAGCTCACCAAAAATCCTGCCGATGGATTTTTACACGTTTTTATCCTCCACAACCCAAGACCCACGCCAGACTGAACTATAGACAAATATTGAATCTCGTCGCTTCATTCGGTAAGGATCATATATGATCCTTGGCCGTCCAATCGCAAACGTTGATGAAACACTGCGTCGAAATCGGTGTGGACCCAGTGTGACTGTAGACGTTTTACTGTAACATGGTGATCCGATAGATGGTTCAGTTCCCATTTGTTCGCTGACCGATTTTCACATCAGCGTCTTATTCTTCGGGAGATAAGGATGGTGGGAACTGTTATTGACAGTTCTGGTGCAATCTGTCACTGAGGTATATATGACAATTTACTTTAGAATGTTAATCCGGATGAGTCATTTTTTGAAGGGCTGAATTTGAAAGTGATGGTTCTGAGGATAAGTTTTGACTTGTGACACACGTTGCCGTTTCAAATTGTATTTCGTCAGGTACATCTACTCATCAGCTCTACCGGGCTTTGTTGCGCTGACGAAAACAGGTACTCCCATAGAGACACGACGGATCTGACTGAACGCGTGTTGGCACGTCTAATTGACTTAGTAATTCTCAGACAGAATATGTCAACAGGGTGATTCCAGAGCACGCCCAAGAGACTGGATATTAGTGATCAGTGACCACCCTCTCAATGGCTATGAAACCAAATGAAGGTTGCATGTGTACAGCGCTTACACACCATAATCGCCTTGGCTTATCATTCATACGAACGTTATCCTGCGATCTCTACTTTTTCTACTTACTCATCCTTTTTACAAAACTATTTAGGTTGCCACCTCTCTTGCTATCCATGTATACGGGCTCTAATTCATCCAGCTACATACATGTCTGCACTCTGGTCACTCTCCATTTTCCACATGAGTTCCCCCTTTGAATTGTGAAGGGATTTCAACCAATTACTTGGTTTCAATGTCCAGGTTTTACATTTAATTTTGCTGTACCATAACTTATTTTTACACATTGACCGTCTGGTTTAACAACTGAATCAGAAGGTGACTCGATCTTCGCAATTACGACACTGAACACCTGTTTAAACACCAATTACAAAAATTCGAGAATTAACTGTTTAGATGATAAACGAACACCGTTACAACGTACAGTTTCATGAAGAATCTGAGTTTACTTAGCCTTACATTTTCTCTTAACTTTTCGTCAGATCAGAGAAATCCGAATTTGAACGGCGATCTATGAGGATGCTCAGGAAAAACGGTCACGTGGGACAGACAGCATGACAAGCATTATGGAAAAATGGTTGTGTAGCTTCGAGATGTGAAATTCGAATTATGAATGACATCCAAGTTTTGCGTTACTCGCTTGACGAATGTATAAGGAATTAAAGTCGATTCTGATGAAAATGATTCGTGTTACTTCAACGGGAAGTAAGGCCATCGTCATTAGTTCATATTCCGCTTCAAGACGCTGAACACAGCTCTATCGTTACTGTTGCCAGAAAGTGATTCAGTGGAACCAGGGATACTGTTAGATCGAATAGTAAGTAGTGTATACTTTCTAATTGACTATACATTTTCTGTTGAGTTAACTAATACTTGCCATTAAATCAAATCACATGTTAACCGTCTAGTTGTTGACACTTTTGTTGGACACTTTCGTGATTAATAGAGCACCGAGATGTCTGATGGGTGCAAAGGGCAGTCGAGACGGAACGGGATTCTGTAAATAGAGATTTCTGATCTCTTGAGAACTACCACCAACAAGGTCCTAAGTAGAAGCAGAACAACCTACGAAGCAAATGATGAACACATTCGGTCTGTAACAGTGCGTTTCACACTGGATTGAACCTTCCAAACGACAAGCCAGCTGGATACCAGCGTAGATGACCATGCTCCTTGAATACTCTTTTAACAACCGAAACTGAAGTCAAGTATTAATTCAAATTATTGAGATATTAGAAAGCACTCGGTCCAGACGAATTCTTCAGGAGCTTTTCGAAGACGTGTTTTAGCTAAAGCCAAGGAGCTGACCACCTAGTTCCGAAACTCTGGGTTAACGAAACCATCCATTATGACTGTTGTCTGGCCGACTTTATTGGATTTTCAAAATAATTTTACGAAGTGTTTGTGCTAACCGCTGGATCATTTGGTCTGGTTAACCTGGTTTGTTGTCATTGATGCGCTTGGTCGCATACGAACAACATTCTCGCAAGAAGTCGTCGCTTGCTTGAGTGCAAAGTGGTATAACATTTTTAAACAAATGGTGTTTCCAAGAACCATGCAAAACAATCCACTATCAAACTTAGGGCCGTGTTAGAGCTTATGACAATTTGTCCTTTAAGTTCAGCACTAAAAAACTAGTTTGATTCAAGTTCCTATGGAATCTTGCACTGAAAGAGAACACAGGCTGTGTTACACTCCAACATGGATACAACGATGTGAAACTGTCTCTTGGAATTACGGCATATGACTTAGACTACGAAGGCTGCATCCTTCTACCACCTGCTCCTTCATGAAAACTTCAAGGCGACGGATTATCGGTCCCAGTTCGTCAGTCTGATGCAAACTTTGCGAACGCAAAGGATGTGTACGTCTAAGGCAGCGGAAAGTATGAGGTAACGGAAATGTCCATTTCTCTTTAAAATTGCGTCAGGGCTGGCTGGGTGTCTAGCAAGGTCACGTACTATGCTGAAAGTGAACTAATTGTACAAGTCCAGGATCGGTCTTCACCACACTCCGCCTCTATGGAATGCGTAGGTCGTCAACACGTTACGGAGAAATACGTAAGCTTACGTGGCTGCTTACTCAGATGTACTACTGAGTCAACCAAAACTAAGTCACTCGTAATTTTGCAGTTTTCAGTGTCACGATTAAGAGCCAAGTTAGAGGGGTTTTGATGCGTACATCGGCCGACCCAGACAGAATATTCTCAGTTATCGTCAGAAACGTGTGACTGAGTCAGATGAACTTTCATCAGAACTTTCCAAACATTCGAAAACGATCGGTTCTCTACTAGACACTTGGAAAGAATTTATAGCCATCGTTATTTTCAGAGGTGGTCTCGGAGATCACCAGGCAAGTTACTGATTGATAACTTTGCTTCCAGCGGACTCCAAGGAATGGAGGACCTCCAGAATAATTCCTTCATAGCACAAACAGCTGGATTTGAACTTTTTGATGGAACACAACATGGGTCTCATGAGAGAGACTTGTATCGAGTGTTTGTGATTGTCAGACCAAAGCCGCTGAAAGAATGCCGATTGATGTAGTCTACATAGACTTCTTTAAAGCCTACGACAGTGTTGATTGCCTTACGCTGTTAAGAAAAACAGCACTGAAGTCTTCCTGAGGCAATCGTTCAAGTAGCACAATGACTATCTAAGTGAGTGTAACTTAACGTAGAGGTGGACGACCGCCTACCAACTGGTTTCCATCGGACCGCGGTGTTCCGCGAGGGTCCGTCTGGGCCATCTACCATTCGCTCTTGAGTTTTCGAGCATTGTTAAATCATTAATAATAGTTTACGTCGACGACACAAACAAGAAGTAGACAAGGTCCACAGAATGTGAATGCATCTCAGAACAAATTAAACTCACGTGCCCAGTGGTCCATAAGTAACTACTAACTGGCGATTACTTTCAACTTCAACATTTTAACCATGCACCAACAAGGCAGTGGTGACTATTATCTGGGGATTCACGAGATCAAGGTATCTGCAGTTAAAAATCACCAAAGAACACTACACAAAGACAAATAAACCAGGTCTGTCTACATATAGTGCGGCAATGATTTAAAAAAATGCCTATAAATCACACTGGAATTTGTGGAAGTTTCCACTCTGAAGTCTACTCCATGATACACAACTCTGGGGTACGGTGTCAGCTGATAAAAAAGCATGTAGACTGGTTGGTCATATTTAAAAACGGATGGCCGTCATTGAGAGTACCTAGAGACGACCTACTACGTGAGTCAACAAACTAATGATGTGCTCTCACTTAGAAAATCTGATGTCGTTATGTTGATTCTCAACGAACTACAGGTATCCAAGGTAGTACTTCACGTCATAGTACACAATTTTGTGCACACCTGGTTACTCACTAATACGCCCTCCCCTATTAACCAAAAACGAGGGATCGTTCTTTTACAATTGGGTTTTGAGTCGACGGGCTACAGAGTAGGTAGGTCTGCTCAGTTAGGGTTCACTGATTCCGATGCTACTGCTAACTCGGTCCAATTGTTCAAAATTCTGCTCGTGTGTGTCAACCGGAACTAGTTATTTTGGTCATCTCACGACCGCATTCACCGCAGGTCAACAAATGTGTCTATTTACTTTTTAGATTGCTGTCTGTATCCACGTTGGTCCGCTGTATCAGTATGCTGTCTGAAGAAGCGTGCATATTAGTTTCCATTTTCTGCGAAATTGCATCTTTAACGTCTACGAACTGACAAAAGCGCATAAGTCGTTGACATACCACTCTCTTATGAAAAAGTAAAAATTGATGAACAACCAAGAAAAGAAGACAAAATAGTTTACAGATATGAGGAAAGAGAAACAGCACCTCATTCATAAAAGACCGTGTGCATAGACACGAAAAGATGGTACACACATGTTGTATGGAACACAACTAGATCGGATTTGAGTTAGGGCCACACCTGTTCATTGCCACTTTCATTACGTCGCTTAATTAGTTTTTGCTCCACAGACATCATAGTTACATTCCAGCAATGCTCACTCTACTGAATCTGATCTTCCATCATCTACTCTACAGGCTGTATAGCCACAAACTGTGTAGATCACGATGGCAAAAGCCGAGAGACAAAGTGGGTCTGCAATGGTATAACCAATAATAGAAGTCTTTATTTCTCTAAGTCAAATCAGTAGTAGTTTACCAAAATTTCTACTTTCTAAAAAGACGGGTTCGTTTCACTATTGCATCAAACACTTAACGAATATGAATTGTATGAGAACAGTTGCTATCTTGATTAGTGAAAGGAACGGAATGAAGAACAACTCCAACTAGAGAAGAAATCGTCTATATTTTGGGGTTCTCAGAACAAAACTGGACTAGAACATGAAAAACTGATAATTCGTTTTAAATCTTTGGTAGTGAAAACGTGGCTAGGTTAGAAAATAAAACAAAAAATAAATATAATTCGAACGATCGGGTGCAAAGCAGGATGTCTAGGTTGTTTTCTCTGGCGCTTTTAAATTCACAATACTATTCACATAAGAACAATGAATGGGATTATGACTGGTGAACAGGTGCAAGATTTCGAGAGAGAGAAAAAAAGGGGTGGATGGATGAAAGAAAGGCACAAACATTGGAACAACCGAACACAGTTGGCTAGGTTGCTTTACTACTTCGTGTGCAGTTACACAATAACCAATCCAAGATTTACGTGCAATCGAACACAATCAGTTAGATCTTCAGTTTTTCTTGTAGTTTAGCGTTAACTTTGGCAAATATTTCGTCGATTGTTCCGGACGCATCAATCTGTCAAAAATGAAATTTTAGATGGCTGCTCAGTGTGGTCACACAATTTAAAGCATCATAAAAAGAATACAACATATCAGTCGTCTGATCGACTGATGGACTAATGGACATCCATGACACAATCATTTGGACAAAGGAAGTTAGCTTAATACCTAGGGTGGTTAAAGTGAGCCTATTGTTAGGCTACCTAACTTTAAATAGTCGTAGTGACCTTGCCCTGTTTTGTCTGCTGTGTGATGGTCTGTACTTTTACGCAAACATCGGAGGCTGAGAGTCTAATTAGAATAGCTCTTGTCTAAAACACGTCTACCGAAAACTCATTTTCAGTATCGGAGTCACAGATAGCTGAGTTGGAAAGTACCAGCAAGACGTGATGTTAGGAATCGAAAAAAACAATGTAAGACAAATGTGACATGAATAACAGTGCGTGAATATAATACGAAAAACAACACCGTTGGCGTGGTTCAAGCGGAGTGATTTCACTGGCGTGTACACTGTTGGCCAAAACAACACAACCTTTCTATGAAACATATATTACCCATATGATAATAGTCAACAGCTTCTCAGTTTGTGGTCAGCCAGTATTTCGCCGGTTGATCTCCCAACTATACAACAACTTTCTCTCTGTTAATTGTTTGATAACGGTTTCATTGTTACTGAAGAGTATAGGTTGAACATCACTCAAAATTGATCGCAGCTGTCACATCCCCATAGACTTTCCAGTCGGCTGCTTTTGAAAAGACGTTAGGTCTCTGAGAAAATATTTCATCCTATCTTAAGAACCATCGTTAGTGTTGATGATGAATTAAAGATTTTATTCAGTTTTACCTTATGCTTCACGAACAGGCCATGGTGATCAAGTAAGCACCGTTTGTGCACTCTATGACATACAATAAACTCCTGAACTGATTGATGTCAACTTGTGGGTGCGCCAACGTTCAAGATGGGCTTCCATTTATGCACTACCGGTAGAGTGCGTGAAAAGGTGTCAAAGCAGGTCACAACACGTTGATCAGACGGACCGCTGAAAGTGCAACATTTGGTCATGTTTCGTTGGTCATGTAACACTGAAATTTTTTTCAGTTCATAAGATCTTTCACCGGCCACACCACCAGCTGTGAAACCTGTTTTTATCTATCCACCTGCCATAAAAACAATTAAGTTACCTGATGTGCGGTCAACAGTGTTTCATGCCAAAGCACAATCTAACCGGTAGCGCCTTAAGTGTTTGTCATGACACTACCATTAGCAAGTGATTTTAGATGCAGGCTCGAGGAGGACGTTCAGTATAGCAAACTGAAGTTTCAAGCTGAATGATTAGCAGAAACTTTTCACCAGTGAAGGGGATCACGGCCTTCTACAAGTATCTCCCGTTAGCTATGTTTACTGCTTGCTTACCTTACGTTATGCGAGAGTTGGTTGGGGTTTAGGTCTCATCATCAAGTCATGTTTCACCAATGGCTTTATTCATCCCCACCCCTGCAGTTACCAACTTTTAGATAAACCTTACTGAAATCAGTATACCCTGCGTCAACATCCATTTTCGGACCGCCCGACGCGTGACAGACCGGTCAAAATCTCCGTAAATGGGCAGTTAGCTGTGTGCCTTCGGCCCGGTTCGGATCATACAGTCACTCGCCCAGCTGATGGACAGGCAGGCGCTGTCAGGGGAAGCCGAGTGAGGCCAAATAACTCAGTAAACTTACACCATTGGCTAGCTGGCCTTGACTGTCTGTCTTATCAAATCGGGGCAGCATGAACCTTGCTTTCATCTCCTAAGCTCGTAGCTGCCAAGGTCGGGAAAGTCAAACACCTCTCGCGCGTAGGTTAACTCAGCCGTCCCAATACAGGGATACTCGTTTTTGTTCTTCTGTAATCTGCATCCCCCGTATGAGTTCCATGGGTATTTAACGGTAAAGGCCGGGAGTCAACGGTACAGACCGGAAACAGCAGTTCGCTAGGACCATTTCACATATTACACTGAACGTGTACATATCCCACGATGTGTCCAACTGTGCTCACTGTGAATTCACAGCTTAGTGGCGTGTATCCTGATTCCTAAACACGTTGCTCGTGATTAGCCTGACGCAGTATCAAAAACTACCATCAATTAATCAACACAACTTTGCCTCACTGAGCGGCTCGCCTAGCACAATTCTTTTGGAGATGTTAAGTCGATAATTGAAGACAAACAGACCGTCCAGCACAAAAGCCGGATTTACCAAATCTTGATGAGACCGTGTTAATATACCTTGTGTAATACAGTTATGAGACTGAATCGGTCGCGACCGAGTGCTCGAAAGAATTTTCTGTCATCTCGGGCATTCGGGTTGTCAAAACTTTTATTCTTAGTCTACCTTTCTTAGTCACCAACCTTCTAGTATTGATTGAGTGAGCTGTGTTTAAATACCCAAATTAATATAATAGAATTTCCTTGCTTTCCACATCCCCGCTGCTCATCAAACCAACTTTCTACTAGGATCCATCACAGGGATTTCTATATATTAACAAACACCATACCGGACTTCAGTTGCTAATCAGACAATGCAGCTGATCTAATAAAACGTATACTTCGGTTCTCAAATACCTCGTAGATCAAGCAGACAATCCAATTTACAAACTCGGACAATCCTAGTTTGATGGATTACCAATTCGGAGTTGCGAGTATTCCAACACTCAGTGAAATACATCAACGCAGTCGAAAGGTTTGTCCAGAAACCCACCACAACTGAGTTGTAGACAGCACGAGCGAGAGGACAAGCCATCGCTCAACGAAATCGGACCAACGGACGAGCCATGACAGGCAAAATGTGATAGACGACCAAAACCGAGGCGCAATTATCTCAACACTTGATGGAATATCTCACCACCGCGATGACGTATTCCATCGAGTGTTGGAACACGCGCGTCTCCGAATTGATAAACCATCACACTGGGACCCGGTCCAGAATTGAGGATGAATACCAGAGGCCATCACCTTGCAGCAAGGTAACTGGAAGCGCAATTTCAAATCTCACAGTCTCTCGAGGGGAAAATTAACTCACTTCTAAAGGAAAACTAATCACTTCTTAACAGACAGCATGTACGCATTTTACAATTGTTTTCATCAAATGGAAAACGAGCTGGTAGCATCACTTACGCGGATCAGTTTATTCTGCTGCTCGTAATAGTCGATTACCGGCTTGGTGCTGTCGTTGAAGGTCTTCAGTCGCTTCTTGATCGTTTCTTCATTATCGTCCACTCGGCCACTTGTCTGCCCACGTTTCAACAACCGTTCGACCATGACCTTCTCATTAACGTCAAACGAGATCACGCACACGCACGGGCATACCTTGTATGGGGATCAGGGTTAGCCGGGATAACTGTTTTCGTTAACTGAATCACAAGTACGTTTTTGAACAGATCGCGTCGTACGTTTATCTCAAAGATGTGAATGTTCCTGCATAAACGGTCACACTTAGTTGTTCACATCTTCTTCTTATTAAATAGAACAAAACTTCAAGGAAACGTTTTAGTTGTCAGAAAACAGACGGTAACGAATTCACAAAATCTTTCCATTTATTCTCATTGAAACAGGATAGTGATGTCTACATCAAGCAATCCAGTAACCGACCTGCCTCGCTTCTGAGACAGTTTCTAGTTCACAAAACTCAGCGAAAGATAGGCCAATCTATAGACGCTGTCTCACTTTCACGTGCACTCCGGCTGTTGCAGAAACCTTGATGTTATATATATATATATATATACATATATATATATATATATATATATATATATATATATGACATCGTAAACACCACGAAGTGGAAAGCTCGTCATAACGGATGGGAAAAAGGGGACTGCGTAGGGTAAAGAAGGAGAAGTATGTAGAGGAGAAAAAACATCACACCGCAACACACAGAGATTAGAAAAGTGGGTGCCACTGACTTATTTTCGTCATCGTAATAGAAAATGCCCTTGTCCAAAAGTACTCAAATCTGTTGAACCCCAGCTTGGAAGCAGGCAACGCCCTACAAAAGCAATGTTCGGTGCCCTCATGCATAAAACTTAAGTCATACGCCAAACATCAGACTGTCGGTTTAAGCCTAACCCACCACTCGGATAAAAAGCACGGCGTGATAATCTGAGTTGGTAGCCGCAAGATATGCCTAACTCAACGAAGACTGAGACGAGGTCATCATGTCTGTTCATCCCGAAGGCGCGTCAGCAAAATTCATCAGTGTTTCCACCAAGCACCGAAAGGACTGACGGTCGAAAATAGCCACTCTATGATACCTTATGTGTGAGAAATACCCAGATGATTCGAAACAAGCGTTTAGTGCAACTAGTCCATACCGATTGACCATATCCTTCGGTGGAATAAGAGGACCGAATATGTGCTTACATCATATAGACGACACTTGTTACACATAATATGAGCGCACTAATGGCGTAGAATAATAAAAGCCAAATGGTCACTGGCTGTATCATTTGTGATTTTATCAGACATTTCAAAAAACCCCACACACAACGTCCAAAATAATAGGAAATTCAAAATAACCCGTGGATTTTTCATTGATTCATACAGGACCCTGCCAGTTTTGTAGTAGCGGATTACGCCTAATAGGTGCAATGGTCATATCGAGCTGACAATCTGAA
Source organism: Paragonimus heterotremus (assembly GCA_013368495.1). Taxonomy (NCBI): domain Eukaryota; kingdom Metazoa; phylum Platyhelminthes; class Trematoda; order Plagiorchiida; family Troglotrematidae; genus Paragonimus; species Paragonimus heterotremus. The sequence continues at coordinate 10,198 of LUCH01005750.1, read as the reverse complement.
ACATCTAATCTTGTGAGGATGCTTTGAGATTTTAATTAAGCTTCACGGGATAAAGAATTCCATTGCAAACTCTAGGAGCTGGAAGCGTTCCCGCGTTCTAACTTGGTAAGCTTGAGGATGGCGATAGATCACCGGTGGATTGATATTGAACACACGCTTGGTGCGCAATCCCTAAGTGCGGCTCTTTGAACTGAGAAAAATCTTTCCAGATATGTAGGGAAATAACACCTGAAAACCTTTGTTATAAGTGGTTATGCTTCAGCACTCGGTAAGACGTGAAGGCGTCACTAATGCGGTCACGAAGGTGAATTCTAGCCTTCTCATCGTAGAGATGTTGTCCATCCGGTGGGACACGGATTGATTATTCGATGGCTATCAAATGATTCATGTAAACAAATTTCAAGAAGATCGGTGATATACCCAACCTAAAGATGCATTCACGAACCTCACAAGAGTTAGCACAATGTTCCAAACCCAAACCGCTGGTGCTCTGGATATACTGGTGTTCGATTATAGCGACTGTATGTACGTCTTCCACGCGGGCTAGCCAAGTTCTGCTCGTGTATGAACTAACCACTCTTACGGTTGTGTTAATGGCGACGAAGAAATTGGGCCAATAATTATGTCACTTAACCTGGTTGGTCCCCAACTTCCTTGAAGTCTTCCCAGACATACGGCATGGGTCACCAGGTCCCATCTTGAAAGAAAAACGCAATCTATAGCAACTGATCAGCTCGCAACTGCTTTCAATTCTCCAATCTAGGCCATAGTTCATCAACCTGATACCTGACACCAGTCAGCCTAACGATCGAGGAAATTTGTTTGACGTGGCAGATGGTTATCCGGAATTCATCGTACCTGACTCAACCATCTAAGCCTGTGAATACCTCATAACAGAACGGTTGAAATCGTTCCATCCTGTTTATCAAGTACCTGCCTCTCAACTACGTTACTATTTGAAAGTGTCAGATCTCATTGGTTCCTAGGAGTAGTGGTTAATCAGTATGCTTAACACTTTTCACGCTTAGGTTCTAATGAATGCTCATTCAACGAACAACAGTTTAAATGACAAAAAAAACAAGGGTATGCGTTTGGCTACTTCCAGTGTTGTATCCATAGCAAACAATGTCAAAACTAAGATAGTGGTACCAGCATTTGGTCAGTGAGTTCCCAAAACACACTAAACCAAGCAATCAATAGGTATTCTTTTGTGAATTACGTTAGCACTCAAGTCATGCAACTTCATTACACTGAATAACAGTGTAGATTTCTGATGTAGCGTCCACATGCGTTTATCAATGGATCTTTGAATCACAAGAGTATATCAACAAATCTGTACTGTCTCACCTCTTTTTCGAATCGAATACCTTGTTCTAGTTCACGGGGATAACCGTCAATGAGGAAGTAGCAATTCTTGTCCACACATTTGACCATGGCTTCTTTTACCAGGGTAAGAACCACTTCCTACACGAATGGGGAGATACAATATGCACGCAGAACAGTGATAACGTAATGAGATGAATCTGTTTAGTGGGATGCTTCCATTACAACTGAAATAACGTAAATTAGCATGCGTCATGGACGACAATTGAGACAAATGTAAACGAACAGTGAAATCAACCTACGCAGAAATAATACATACAAACTGGCTACAGTAGTACCTATAGATAGTATCACAGAGCGCTGCAAATCCACAATAAAACTGTATCATTTAAAGTAATTAGTAAAACTATCATGACAATATTTCGGGCCTTGAAGTATTCGTTATGGTTGAAATCACAAACTGAATGATGATAAATATCTGTTGCGACAATGTCAACAACGCCGATAGCGTCAAGTGTTTTATGTGCGACGTTCCTGATAAGCCTGGGAAACATCGCTTACGCCGACCTGAAAAGATAACACTATAAACTGTAGTGTCACCTTGGCAATGAACTAAAGCTCATGTAAACTGGTCGGACACAGTACTGCACCACTTTGCTGTCTGGCTTATTTTTGCAATGATCCAAGTTGAAATCCATTTCTGCTCGAATCGTCGTGCGTAGCAGTATGAATTGTGTGCTGCTTAGCTAAGTTCATTATACAACCGATGTAACTGACGAACAGCATGCAACATTAGGTTGTTGTTTGTGACTGGCCAGCATAAGTTTCCAGAACAAAACTGATCAATCAATGCCGTTGAGTTATCACAGGTTTGTGTTTCGAATGCGTGCGGAACATCATTTGGTATGGGACTGTTTGATAAGATATTGCCCACTTTGAATATTGGAACCCAAAATACGAGTTGCAGTTAAACTCTTCGAGGCTGCTGTTATTTTCGAGCTGGCAGCAAGCAATTGCTTCCATCCGCGTCAGTCCTTTTCGAAGTTGCAACATTCTTCAAGAAATCGGTCAATCCACAGAATAAAAATCAAGTCACCACATGCGAGTTTGCATCATGAGGCCGTAGTTCCGGCCGAACTCATGAGCCTCAGTCCTGGATGCGGATAACTGCTGGTCTCGTAGTCGGACAAGGTAGTTACGGCGTTCGAACGCAGTCCAGACGACATAAACCATCGTTTCAGGCTGTCCACCTTCGGTCAGATGGTGCATTAAATCGGATATCGGTGACCAGTTGGCCTTGTTTGCCTGTCTTACAGTTTGCCCACAGCTGTTTCTTTATGGGAGTGAGGTTGTTTTTCCTTACGTGTCGCGATAGAGACTCAGACTACACGCAGTGCCACAACAGTCTACTAAAGCAATGTGCCATTATAAAGTGGGAGGGATCAGACGTGGAAACATAGACCAATAAGTAGTTTGGCAGACAAAATTATTTAGATGAGACCCAATTGTGAAAAATCAGAGCTTCGGCTGGATTCGAATCAGTGACAGAAATAGCATGCTTAAAGACGGCGAGCGGTCTATCAACTGATCTAAGAATTCACGCCGAAGGTTCAGAAATTTCTATGCACAACAATGGTGTTGTTGGATTCCAGCGTGAAATGTTCGAGAAATCCTGCCGGAGTAGTCGATCCCTTGGATCATTTGGTGGATTCTATGAGACAGTTGGACGGCTGAGTAACACAGTCCAAATGTGAAATTTCTGAGCTTCTGGTGTGGCTTCATAGCTCAAGTGGTAGAGTGTTTGTTGCGTTGAGGCATGGTGTTTCTATCGCCATTTGGAATGCAGCTAAAGCCCTGGTTTTTCACAATTCAGTCTCATCTTAATAGACTAATAATGCGAATAATGTATGCTTTCCGAATACATAGTTTTTTTCACAGATGGACCATTTTGAAACAAAGTGCACACTGCACTTTAAATACTTTCTGAAAACTGGTTTTAAGGCGATAACCTTCAAACAAACTCAGATGAAAACAAATGAACTGGCACACCTGTATCACAAACAATACTACTTATGGTGGAGTATGAACACGAGGACGAAGAAGTAAACAAGCTGATAAGTATGGTTCACAGATGAACAATTATCAACTGTAGTAATATATGGCTGTACATTAGACTGACACAACGTGACACCATTCGACGTTGAAACATATGCTCAATAATAATTGGCCATTTTCATGTCAAAATCAGCAAGTTAAAATTGAGTCTAAGAAAAAACGTTTTGGCGAATAGCCGACAAACAGGGGTTACTTACAAGCGGCACGAGCTCTCCGCGTTCCATCATAGCGTTCAGCTCTTTTCCTCGCGGGGATCCAGAGGAACATTCGGCTCGGAGAAGATCGCCACTTGATAAATGGTTGTATCCGAACTTTTCAACTAATTTATCGCATTGTGTGCCTTTACCACTTCCAGGCCCACCTGTAAGTTTGGAAATTTTTAAAAGATCCAGTAAAAGTTTAACCGAAAGCCTTTTGCCTAAAAGCGGATTCTACTGAGTGAAGTTGGAATGTCACTTTAGAAATCAGCCGAATCTTTGCATAACACAATTGATGGGTGGAGTACGAATCCGAACGAAATCAGTTTTGCTGTTTGGTAGCTGATAGAACCGTTTTGTTAATTTTATTGATAAAATATGCAAATCAGTCTAAGTTTTTATTGAGACGGCAAGATATCATTCGAAGATTGATAAATTTGGAACCGCATGTGAAATCATGCGCTTTCATCAGAAACCCACGAAAAAAATAAACCAATTGAAGTAGTTGGCTCCTGTTAAACTACGTCACGTGTAGTTATAACTTGAATAAATTGTAATCAAGATGAGGACGTTGAAAACTGAGCTATTATAATAGCTCAACGAAACCCATAGCTCGTAGCTAAACTCAGTTTCATGTCACATCCTAAATGGTCTAGCACGCGATTGATTTGACGTACAGCTGGTATGATTCAACTGATGAATATGATCCGAAATCAACTCAACAGACTGGATAGAGTTTCCGTGAGTACAATAAGGAGACGGTCACATTTCTAATCATGTTGGCGAAGTATTTTCATCCAGAAATTGAACGAAAAAGTAATTCTCAAGTTTTGATCAAAAACCACTCGTGAGAGGGTAGACATCGTACATGTATGTAGTGGAACTTCATTCCGTAGTAAGTCAAAAGGATGTGTATAATTGTACCATTGTCTGTGTTGATGAGAATTCGCCAGTTTGCTTGAATGACAGTGCATCCTAAAGCTTCCACATAGTGGAACATACGGCATCAATCGATGGAAGTTTGCCTCAACTGGTACGTGCGGTTGTGTCAGTATGCTTACAACGACGACACAATCAGCGCGATAATTCTCACACATAGGACAAGTCCTATCGATCGACGACATCGAAGGTATGCTGGGAATCGAGTTGTTTGTCGAAATTCTTGCTGTATTTTCTCCGCGTAGAATAAGGTTCTGCTGAACTTGGTGATTACAGAATGATTAAGTAGTCTTTCTGACTACTTTGTTTGTAAACCTACCCACATTCCAAATTTTGGTGACCGTTCCTGACAATCAACAATGGCGATCTGGCATGGTCCATTCGACGTGACCGGCTAAAATGCGTGAATGTAGTGAAAGGATGCTTTGGGCACACAGTTCACTCGAAATTTCACAAGGACCTTCATGTGTGAACTAGAGGAACCGTAATGACTGACGATGGGAATTCCGCTGGACAATAACATAAAATTACTTGACATTTTGAGTACAAAGACGGACAAACTTCCAAAGACAAAGATGTGGTAACAAGACCAGTGCATTGCGTCATTCGTAGAATACCACACAGATCTGCTTCCGACAGTCGGTGATGAAAGTGCGTACCGTATGATGTGAATAATGTGAAATCCTACTTTGTTGTAAATAAACTAAGATATTTTTGATCAGCTTTTCACTTCATTGTAATCCATATGAATTCTTGCTGTACCGGTGATTAACGTTCATGTAAAGTCCATGTAGGTTTCTAAGCGCATATCACAGTAGCACATGGTGCAAAGATTTCTGGCAACCAGAGCAGCTTGCTTTCACCATAATCATTTCAAACCATACTGATACAAGGGAAACCTTTTGATTCACGCCAATGTGGTTGATTAACATCTAGCACTGTCTATAGCTCGCAAAGTACCATTTGAAGTTTCACTTTTTACAATCCCATAAGGAACATGAATCCTCAAGACGGGATTGTTACGCCTCTAGCATAAACATAAAAACGATAGGAGAGATGGACGAAAACAGCACCTTCTAAATGAGTCAGCACAAGTACTGAGTGGCATTACTTAGTCCCTGCTGGCCGGCGCAGAAGTAGTAACTACCAGGTTGACACGCGCCATTGAGTGAATACCATCTCAGGAAGACCTTGTTTTTAAAATCATATTTCAATGGAGCCATGTCACATTTATTTTACTATAACGAGCTGTTTGCACCACCAAAAATCTCCATTTTACACGCTTTGTCGGTTTCCGAGCGGCTCATTCGAGCCGATGCACCGTTGTCGAGCTCTCTGAAAGACAGGTTAAGTGGGAGAACGATGGCGGATGGACACCAGTCTTTTCCCTCATAGAGACAAATGAATAGAAAAACGCAGTTGAAATTACTAATTGGCCATTCAGAGAGGGTATATTTCTTGTCGATCAAACATAAAGTGATATTCTTTCATTAGACTGGGAATGAAATGGTTTTACATTTTAACAGAATGTACAGTCAGCCTTCTCTGAAATGGGGCGAGTTTTGCCTCTGTCAGGGCTCGCTAACGGAATTTCAGATCCCGATGTTACCAAAGACTATATGTAACAACTATCAACTAAAAAATATGTGTATCAAACGTTCATCTCTAGCTATGGAAACTTTTACGTCAGTCATAAGTGGAACCAACTAGGTAAACTCTACAGCTGTAAAAGTAGCAAGACGTTTACCATATAACCGACAGATAAAGAACAAACTAGCAAAGGTTAAATTGTTCGTTCTGAGATAGGGAAATAATTTACAGTTACCCGAAAGTGATGTATGGGGGATATTTTGCGATAAAAAATTAACACTGATCTTTCACACCTAAAACTCCGTCATGGAATCACGACATCGAAGCAGTTTGACAGAAATTTGACAGTTTGAGTCAGGGTATCGTGAGGAGTTCAAATATAAGGGGCTTAGATTCGGTGCATTTGCGCAGAAGTTACGTCGAACTGGCTATATCCTGACAATAAACACTGACGTCCAGATTGTTTCGCGAATTCGTCCAAACTCAAACCCATAAATGACGACTTTCATTTGGACCAATCTTTTAACGAACGGGAGTGCACATTAAACGCACAATTTTACGTCAGGTGTATGTCACAAACACGAGTCTTTCATATTCCGGAACGAATGACTGCCAGAAGTCTTTGACAGACCAATGGTGATTCAGACCAAATAAATATTATGTGACTCGTTTTCTCCCTCCCCTTGAAACCCGATGATATGCTGTCACATGATCGCAAGGATGATCGATAGCACCACGGTACGTTATAAAGCCCATTAAAGACGAATGAAACTTTCCTGAGGTGAAGTGTCAGTATTAGTCTCTATGCTTAAGAGTATCTAAGGGACTTAACAGCAAACCACATTGTGAAGTTGTAGACGTCTAATCATCTTGGATCAGTTTAAACTGAACGCAACCATTAGAAATTTAGAAAGTTCTTGATTCATCAGTAGTGTAAACCAGTTGAATCTGGCATCTCTCAGATAGCGGGTTCAACAAAAACCGATCCCCTGCGATGATTTCATATGGTTTTCCCTTTGACACACTGGTCCATCAGTCATTAGGACTGTGGATGGAGTCACCGAAACGCCCTCAAAGTTAAACCCCAAACAGTAAAACCGCCTACTGTTTCAATCTCACCGATTACTTGCAAATGTTACCGTCGTCTTGATGAACCATATGTGGAGTAAGGACGGGTGGCGAAGCTGACCTGAGAGAGCTTTCGGGTAGACGATGCCCCACTCCTAAAAAGATCGCCTTTCGCTTTTATGATGTGGGCACTTTGACCTTGCCTGTTCTGAAGCAGACTTTCAGAGGTTGCATGTGTTAGATTCTCTCCTAATCACGCCTCTAGTTTAGGATATACTTTAATGTATTTTTACTCAAAGTTTTATGTACCTGTCTGCATTACGTGAATGCAAGACTTTAAAATGGTCGTTTTGGCTGTTGGTGTGCTGTTATCAGTTGTAGAGTTTATTTTTAAAAAAATTCCTGTCACTTTTTGTATGTAGTGCATTATATGAACGTCTTCTTTAAATTTAAATTCAAAATTGCTCATATAGCGAACTCACCCAAAATAAATATGGCTTTCGCATTTTTCAACTTCGGATCAGCCATGGTTTCGTGATAGGTTGTGAAAAGTTACCGGACCTTCTGCGTTATATTCTATCTGCAGAAAACAACCGAAATTAAATGCGTCACTTCTTCCGAAGCAGGAGTTCACACCTCAAGAAGGAAATCGGTTCACAAGACAAACGCAAACTTCCGACTGGCAATCCTGACCGCCCTTTCATAACAGAGTGCGTCTGTCTGACCACAAGTAGCATCCTGTCTGTCTTGCTCCCCATTGGTTACAAGCGACTGTGGGTGTGTAGCTGATCGCCCATTGGTTTGTATGGTTGACGTGGGCGACAATGTTTGATCGATAATTTCTAAACCAATTCCAGTGCATACAATACACACACAATGGTCCGGGGGAGTTGTGCTGTATATCGCATCCCGACCTGTTATCACTGTCGGGTGTTGATTGTCAGGCAGCCTGAAGCTTAGTTTCCGCAATGGAAAAGTTAAAACTGTCCTTTGGAGTCTTCTTTCTACTGCTCCACAACTGTTACTTTGGCAGACAATCTCGTAGATGCAATCTTGTTCACCTTATGCCACGGTTATCTGGACACATCAGCAATCACACCCAGAAGACAGGCGTACGCCCATTATAGTGTCATTGTACCATATTGACAAAACAAACGCTAACACCGTTTGACATAATTCCCTTAAAAACAGTGAACTACAATGAACGACAAGCTATTGAAAATTAGAGATCATTTTGAAGAGTATCGCGTTATTTGCAGTACATTCAAACGTTGTCCCCAGTCGACTTTGATTATAGATTACGCTCATTTTCGGCTCTCAGAAGAGAAATTTATAATCTTTTCTACCTAGTTTCAACCGTTCCCTCTTGGTTGGCAGCGGTCGTCTTCATTTGTACACTGAGACTGTTTACTAGGTCCATGGTGTAAAATTGAAAGGTTTTGGTATCAGTAACAACGGACACATCTACCAATCAGAGAATCGAGTGCACCTATTCGTTAGCCGTGTGACCAAACCAGTGTCAGACATCTGCCATCGAGTTTGAATCTAGCTAGCGCGGTAGTCATAGTATTGTACATAGCCGGCATATATATATATATATATATATATATATATATATATATATATATATATATATATATATACTAACCACTCCAGTAAGAATATGTTCATTCTCTGCTATGCAGAATTGACATGCCTCTGTATTCTGTATCCTTCAAATTACAGTCTGCCGACCCACTTTGTTCAACCACACGCTGAACAGGCCGAGAGCAACATCGTAGTAGCCGCAGCAGTCGGTCCCAAGTGTTTCAGATAACAAAGACAACAGCCAAATATTGATAAGCTGCCGTGCAGTCAAACCTGACGTATTCTCAACGAAAAGGAGGGAAAACATATTGATTCACAAAAGAGTGCTGACAGCTGCAAGACAACCTGCGTATAAGCGTCGATCGTTGCCCCAGTGACGAACCTTTTTCCTTTCCCCTGTCCATATCTTAAACGATTACTATTAGATGTCAATGTCCGTCATTTCGACTTTAATGTGGAAATTTCGATTTCGGCCATCCACTGTCCATGTATGCATTCCCAAGCATGCGCACGGCTTCCAGTTTTCTCTTTCCAACCCAACACCATCTAAGCCTGTGGCCAAACAGTGAATCAGTCATGTTGGGTAGAGTGTCAACTTTCATAAATTATATGAGATTCAATCGCAAAAGCCAGTTTCAGCTGAATTCGATCTGGCTACAGAAACAGCGTGCCCAAACGCCAAACTTCAAAGCCATCCTACGAACTCGGAAATTTCACACTGGGACTCAGTTACCTATCCAATCCAGTGTCTTGCGGAATCCATCAAACGTTTCTTTCACTGGTTCGAATCTAGCTGAAGCCCGGAATTTTCGCTGACAGGTCTCATCTAAATTACGAAATATACCATACTACTTTTAAGTAATATACTACCAATAGTTGACTAGTGTTAGTGGATTCCAAAGTAAGTTGTTTGAGAAATCTAGTTCAGACAACCGATTTGGTGAGCTGTTTGATGGCTCTCATATGACTGTGTCCATATGTGAAATTTCGGAGCGCTAGGCTTGGTTTTATAGCTCAGTTGACAGAGCGCTCGCCGCTTTTGGCTATGCTGTTTCTGTCACTGGTTGTGGCTCACCTGAAACCCAGGTTGTTCGAAACCGTGTCGTTTAAATAAGACAATCACTCAACCAGTTCAGGCCGTCCGTCGTTGTGTGTGTGTGTGTGTGTGTGTGTGTGTGGTCAGGAATAGCGAGTCTGTCTTACGTGACTGAATGCATTTCAACTGCACAGTAAGCTGTCGTGTGGACATCCAGAGAGGTTTGAATAAAGGTTTGAAGCAACTCACTATGATCAAAGTGGCTAACCGCGTTGAAAGAGGTTAGCCACAGGGTGATAATGCTCCACAAAACGGAACTTAACTTAGATTCCCTCTATTTTCT
>LUCH01005749.1:9614-32838 GCA_013368495.1 Paragonimus heterotremus | reverse complement strand
AGCAATTCACCTCCCCAGAGAAGTGTGATGAACTGTGGTTCAAACTCCAGCTTCGTGGTCGTGACACGCTTCTTGTCGGTGTTATTTACCGATCACCGTCGTGCGGCACATCTGACGACGAGGCCGTTCTTGCCGGCCTAGATCATCTCCTGTCTACACAGCGTTTCTCCCATCTTCTCATTATGGGTGACTTCAACGCACACAAACCCAACTATGTTGCTGCCTCTCATGAGGACCCTGGCTGTGACTTTTCGAAATCCTTAGCAATGTTGATCCATGAAAAAGCCTGGACACAACATGTCGAGCCACCTACACGGTACCGACTCGGACAGACACCCTCGTTGTTTATCTTGTTATTACGAATGAAGCTCATCTGGTAGATAGAGTGGTCATCAACCCACCGCTGGGACATAGTGACCACACGTCACTTGCTTTCGACTTTATCTGCTACTGGCTACAAAATACCGTAACAAAGACTTTATTCCGGAACTTCCAGAAAGCTCACTTTGGCGTACTGAGGACATTCTTGAGTACACTCAAACTCATGTCTACCTCAGTGAACACCAACTATCTCCCTCTAAAAGATGCCATTCACGAAGCTGATGAGGCATTTGTTCCTCGTAAACAGTGGAAGTCCTCAGCTCGCCCACCACTTCCGCGAAACATACGTCATCTTCTCGACTTACTTTCTCGTCCATTCTCTAAACATAAACTAACGGGCAAGCCGGAGGACAAAGAGGCCTTTCACTCTTTACGAAACAGATGCAGGCGGGAAATCCGTCAACATACCAAAAAGACAGACAAAAATCCTGCTGGTGGCTCGAGAGAACAAAATTTTCCCTTCAAATACATGCGTCGACAGAGAAAAACGGAACCATCGGCGCTTCCTCTGCGGCTTCCCGACGAGGAAACCTCCTCCAACCCTCAGGTGGTTGCTGAGATTTTCAGAGAATACTAATCAGCAGTCTTCAATGTGGTTCCGGCAACCTGGCATCCGATTCTCCCGAAGAGAAATTTCCAGTGCCCACTACTAACAGCTGAATTCTTTGTGCTTGACGTTTAGGACCTCTTGCTTAAGATCAACCCTTATAGTGCAATGGGACCAGACGGGATCCATCCTCAGACCCTGAAGGAAACGGCCGCTGGTTTGGCGGTACCCTTCCATAGTCTGTTCAAACAGACACTTCGGCTCAGCACTCTTCCGGAGGCATGGAAATTGGTCGTTGTCACATCTATATATAAATCTGGAGATCGTCATTCCCCTGCTAGTTGTCGGCCGATCAGTCTCACTAGCATCCCATGCAAGGTAATGGAGCGCCTGTTAAAACGCGCCATCCTTAAACACTTCTTCTCGATTAATCTGTTCTTTTCTTCCCAGCATGGCTTTCTTCCAGACCGGTCATGCATAACCAATATGCTTATTTTCATGGAGAGCTTGACAGACGCCAAAGACAATGGCCATATCTCGGATGCTATCCTACTCGATTTTGCCAAGGCATTATGATCGTGTCCCACACGGTCCACTTATACATAAGCTAGAACACTACGGAATCCAAGGAGAGGTTCTCCGCTGGATTAAATCTTCTCTTGACAACAGAACTTTTAGGGTAAAAACCGGATCGGACCATTCTTCTCAGTCTCCGATCTCCACTGGATTTCCTCAAGGTTCTGTGCTCGGTCCGTTGATGTTTCCAATATACACAATCTGGAAAACCTATGATCGCAGTGCATCGCAGATTGATCTCGACCGTATTAAAGGCTGGTCAGAAGGCTGAAGTCTTCCTCTGAATGACAATAAGTGTGCGCACGTAGCCGTCGTCACGCCCGGTCAGGCGGTTCATCACGTGAAAAGCCTAAGACTAGGTGACGTTCAGTCTCAACCTGGACATGCACACCCACACATCCATCGGCCCGAAAACCTTCTTTCACGTCGGAACGCACGCACGCGCACGCGGTCACCACCCGCACACTCAGCCAATTGGGACGCTCCAACTGGATGTGATTCAGTGCGGTCAATATTCAGTCACGCGTGACGCTGTTGGACCCGGATCGAAACACGGAACATCACAGCTGAACAGGACAGGACACGGTCCGGATGAGCGCTGGATTAAATCTTTTCTTGAAAACAGAACTTTTAGGGTAAAAACCGGATCGGACCATTCTTCTCAGTCTCCGATCTCCACTGGATTTCCTCAAGGTTCTGTGCTGGGTGCGCTGTTGTTTCTAAGATGCATCAACTACCTTCCAGACCTTGTTTCTAGCAATAGCCTTCTTTATGTGGGTGATTCAAAAATCTGGAACGCCTTTGATCCCAGCGCATTGCAGGTTGATCTCGACCGTACTAAGGGCTGGTCAGAAAGCCAGAGTCTCCCTCTAAACGACGATAAGTGTGCGCATATGTCGCTTGAAGGAGACTCGGGGAACCTATTCGTGATACATAGCGCACAAAGTATAACGGATATCACGAAGTTGAACCTTGAAAGAGACCTAGGGATTTGGATTCCGACTAGTTAATCCTTCTCCTATCACCACTAGATGGCTGCCAAAAAGGGGTTTGGAACCCTCGGGATGATAAAACGAGCCTTTTCTCGAATAGACAGGCTTGCTCTTCAGTAGCTATATGGGGTCTATATTAGACCATTGCTTGAGTACGCAAATCAAGTCGTGTACACCGGCCTCAAGAAGGACATACTCGCCATCGAACGTGTCCAGCGAGTAGCCACCAAAATGGTCGTTGGCTTGCCGCATTTATCTTACGAGTCTCGTCTTGAAATCCTTGATCTTTATCCACTTGAATTCCGGAGACTCCGAGGCGACTTAATCCTTACGTACTTTTTCTTCCGCACAGGACTGGTGCACCAGTTCTTTACCACAGTGAATGATAACAGTCGAAAGGGGTCACGACAAGAAGCTATATAAGCTTCGACCCCGGGCCTTCGTTAGGCAACAATTATTCTCTTACAGGGTTATCAACCACTGAAACGACCTCCCACTGGATGTTGTTAGCTGCTCTTCTAGGGACCGCTTCAAAGTGCTATTAGATTCTCACTTATTCAAGACTTTGTAGGATTAGTATTTTATTCTGCTTTGCTAGATTAGTATTTTACTCTGTTCTTGGTATTCTCTATAAACCCCTAGAGCGGTGCTACACTCTGTTTTCAGTGACTGCCTTTCAGGTCAACAGAAAATCGTTGACAGCGGAACGTACAAACTGACTGGATCCGGGTCACTTGGGCCTCCAACCTCGATCGCGTGAACAAATCGCTGAAATCACTTAAATCTCTTGCGGGTAACTTCGATGAGATAAAACGGCGTCTTTCAAAGTTTCAGAACGACAAATTTTTGTGATAATGTATAGTCTCTCAACGCATTTGTGAGAAACACGTTTGGGTGTACGTGATCCTGACAAATAAAGCAAGGGAGCAAATGAATACAAAACAAGACAAATATGAAACCTGTTGGCAGATAAATACGTAATCAGAGGGCAAATAATCACAGTTTACAGCGTTCGATTTGCACATAGGGAAAGAGAATGATTTGTCTGTTCAAAAGATTTTGTCCAAAAAATGAGATGTTACATTAATTCACCTTTTACAAGCTTAAGTAAAGACGACGTTTCAAATATTTCAAGGTCACATAGTGTAACAGGCAAGCCAGACGTTTTAGCTCCTTGTACCAGTTACACTCGTAAACCAACTTTGAGCAGCGTGGAGGCATCAGGGGACAGCGTTCTTCTGAAGAAAGGAGACAATAGAAACAATCGTGTGCCAAAGGCCCAGTAAGACATGCACACGACTTACACAATCGAAAACAAAGGTGGTGCCAACAACACGGCAGCCCGATATGCTACAATAGGGAAATACGTGCAAATGTATCTCCGATGGATTTCGCCGTTGTTTGAAAAAATCCGATAGGAAAAGTGTTGAAATAATTCAGTTTTGACGAGGGATAACAGGGATTTCCAAAATCCGGCGAAGAATAGAGCAGACTCCAGCGCGGGACTGCGATGACCGCTGGAAAACGTCGAAAAGTTGAAAATCTCATTAATCGCTCGGCCAACATGGAATTTTGAGCTCCCAATAATCGCGAATATTTTTCTTGCTTCATGGATGCCCGTAGGAATGAGAAAAAGAGCGCAATGTGATGTGTTAAATGGGAAACTGTGAAGTAATCACAAGTAATATTAGGATAAGTGTGTGTTCTATTTTTTGACAAAAACTTTACGCGATACCAATATTTTTGTTTTCCCAATAAAGTATATGATTCCGGCACGTTATTGTTGTGGTATTCTGCGATAATTGAGCAACCAGAAGCTACTTCTAGACTGATTATCACGTGGGGATCCAAACTCCGTCGGAAGTTTTGAAGTCAGATTGTTTCATAAAGTTAATGATTAACCAAGGATGAATACTTCATAGCACAATAATTACTAAGTAGTTACCGAGGGGGATATAAGGCAGGAAAGATAACACGGTGTGAATTTGAGTTCCAGTGGATTTATTATGTATTTCTGACCTCAGTTTGTTTCATAGGGTCGATATTTAAGGTAGAATAGACATTTCATAGTACGCAAAAGTTACTAGTAGTTAATGGGAAGGGTTTGGGGCAGGGGAGAAAACGCAGAATGTGAATTGGGAGTATAATGTTATTATCTGACGTGAACGAGGGAGAATTTTTCTAACAGTTTTCTGTGGGGAGTTTTTGCATGTTGGTCAAGTAAGCAATCAATAACGGCTACCATTAGTTATTGCCCGATTTATCACCAAGGTGAACAGATTATTACGAATGGGCGTATATACATGTCGAAAAGTCTACATGTGATATATAGTCCTTCATTTTTGTTTTATTTCTGGTTTAAGTACAACTCTGTAACAGTAACGCACATCAATAAAATGATGTAGTTTCGTGAGTGTGTAATTAACCAAATAATAGATGGGGTGTGAGTAATTTGTGGATAAATAGTAAACAGTTTCAGGCAAACTGTTTCAAACGGGACTCTGACAGTAAAGATGGATACATGTGTTGGAACTGGTCCGACAGATTATTACCCAGTCTACAGTCACTATCGAAAACCAGTCGACAATGAAAAGCAAGGACTCAGCGCGTTGACCCTCGTGTATTTGTATTGACCTTGGAGAGTAAAAAGTACAGAGAAAGCAAGTCACGCTGGCGAGGCATGGAGCAAGTTGCGATTGTAGCCATGGGACGGATATTACAAATGGGATAGCTTGACTAAAACAAAAGTAGGTAAAAAGCCAAAATCATCAGAAATGTACAAGTGAATGCGACTACCAAATATATCATTTATTATAGTCGCTACACATGGGTTCATCCTGCTAACGACTGAACGTTATCTGGACCACATTCAAGAAGATCATCAGAAGATATACAAAGTTTAAAGATTTACATTATGTTTGATGATGTAAGGAAGCTGAATGCTGAATGCTGTTATTGGCTCTGATTTGACACGGAAGTCTATTCCAAATAAAAGAATGTTTGGAATGTTGGAAATGAACTGCGAACGCTGTGGTGGTGGCGTCCGATGTGTCAACTTATACAGAAGTGTAAGATTCAGCTTTAGTCTTCGCAACCGAAACGGATCAGTGCCAAGTGTTTGACAACGTTCACTATAGATGAGTGACGATGAATATCCCAATAAACGTTTGGTGAATGAGCGTGGGAGATTTCTTTAAACAAGCTTATGGGATTTGCGTAGGTGGCAATAAATGAAGGTGCAATACTCAAGTTGAGGTCGAGGGAACATTTTGTAAACAGTTAGCCTCGCATCTGATGGGCCGAATGTCTTTTTGATACAGCCTTCTGTTGTTTCGGTTTTGCTACCTGAAGGCGAACTTGTTTCAAAGAAATTGAAGGAATTGAATACTGTATTCCTAGATCTCGAACGGATGTAGCAGTGTCAATATGATGACTGCTTAGTGAGACAGACCCATTGGGTATTCGACAACCATGGATGATAATGTATGATATTTTTGCTGAAAACATCATAGGCCACGTTTTGCACCACGACTCCAATGATGCTAAACCATGTCATGTATTCTGTAGACATGAGGCGAGGTTGCTGGCCTGGCGGAATTTGTAAACGATTTTGATATCGTCAGCAAACATAAAAGGTTTCATGCTTAATAACACCGCATACGTCATTCATATACATGAGGAGGAACAGTGGTCCCAGAACGCTTCCTTGAATCAACCAACTTATCACCGGTGTTGACACTGAGCAGTGCTCTCCGATTTTGAGATTTTGGGCTCGGCCTTCAATATATGACGAAATCCAGCTGTATAAGAAGTCTTGTATGTTAAGGGATGCTATTTCAATTAACAGGCGCTTGTAGAGCGCACGATCAAAGGCCGTTTGCATGTCTAGGAGTGTGATACTAACTGCCTTCCCTGCATCGGCAGGTACCGATACATGGTTTAAAAATTCTAATTGACATGTCATGCAAGAGCGCTTACTGAGGACACCGTACTGCGAAAGGTTTACAAGGTTTTGTGACCTTGAGAATTCGACGATGGGGGCTTTTATTATTCTTTCAAAAATTCTTAAGCAGACTGGCGTGTGGTTCATTGGACGATAGTTACTAATTTCCTGTTTTGGACAACTTTTGCAGTAGAGCATTATGATTGACTTTTTTCACTGGGGAGTAAATGTGCTGGATAAAAGTAATAGCGTGAACAAATTTGGTTAGAGGACGGGTAAATTTTCACCTCTTTGCTAGGTGACGACTGGTGGGATACAATCTGGCTCAGGGTGGATTGTGGGTTTAACGGCAGCCAGTCGTGAGCGGATGCTTCTAACATCAATCGAAATATTGCACAGAGCTTTTGTTATTTTCAAGGGAATAACGGGTGATTCTGTGCTCTCCACACTTAACGCACCAGCAAAATGTGAATTGGAGAGTTCACATATTTCAACTGGGTCACCAACAATCGTATTATCTCTGAAATGATTATAATTGCTTGGAAAATGTTAGTGTCAATTAGGCGACAATTTCCGTTCGTCCCCAGTCAGTTTCTTTTCATTGCCAATGATTAGCAATCACATATATGTGTTTGTAACTACAGTTGCAAAACTTTCGTGTGCACTGATCAACTGTGCGTCCCCGGGTGAACGACTGCAAGGGTGCGGATCTACATAATAAAAGCAGCGATCAAGAACATCACCACGACTGCCTGCATCAACAATGAACTGAAGGTAAAAGCTGACTGCTGACATTGAAGGGAACACCACGTTCCCTCCTCGATAATTCAACCAAGTATGGGCTACATCTCAGTGCATGGGTAATCAAAGACAGGCAGCCCATCGACATTAACTTGCAAAATTAGGCGGTCACCGTCTCTGAGCTGGTGCTTTTTATGTACAATTTGTAGGCAACTGTGGAGTCCAATGTGCACGTACGAACCCTTGAGAAGCACCTTCCCGTGGGCACGTTCTGGGAGTGTTGCGCGAAGTTCTCGGATCTAAAGGCAATTCGGGGACGAGCGGCTTCAATAACGTGATAAGCAGCTTCAGATCAGCAGCCGTAAGGGACTTCGCGTAAATGGAGAATAGTCTCACCTCGTCAGGAATGGATGAGGCTGTTATCGTGGTGTTCACTATAACAACTAATTATGTTGTCCACAGAACTCACTTGAGTCTTGCAAATTGCGTATGGCCTCAAAAGGTGAGACTGTACATATGTCCTTCACTACCTGGTCATCTTCGTCATCTTCAATTTGAAATGAACGTAACAAAATGAAGAATTACCAGGTTTCTCTGATGAAATAATTTCATTCTCCAGGGTGACAGGGATAGTTATGGAGGAAACACCGGCAAAACTGATGCCAAGTCGTAGACGTTCCCGCCGTCTTCGACCATATATAGTGGTACGACAATACAATCTTCGCCCAGAACTCATAGTGCGTCAGAAGTTTACTAATCAGATGGATTCAGGGAGTATGAAGATCAAATAATGAAACACCTAGGTGAAAATTAGTCTTCAGGTCAAGCTTTAACATGTCTCCACTTAACAATACAAATACCTTATATCACACAAACATTCAGCGACATGACATATTGTTGTCTAAGATTATCTGTAAAACGTCACAAAAAACCACAGTGCGAAGTAGCCTGGATAAACGAAATTTATCCCACAATTGGCAACCACCTATTCCGCGGTCGAATATCTATCTATTGCAGTGAAAAATGTTATTCTTAGATTATTCGTTATCATTATTCACCCACAACAGAAGTCCCATGATAATGTGTCATTCACCGAAGTTTCTCACATTTGGTTGGTCACTGGAGTAGAAAAGACAGGCAAAAACCCGGCTTACTCTTAACCAAATTAGCCGAGTCGGCCACGTGTTTACTGGGGTTAATTGTACAATACACCAATAATTGGAATAAATTCACAAAACGGATATAATAATACAGGAAGGTTCTGGTTTACGAAGAAGCATTCGGTTCACTTGCTTCTAAAACGATAGTTCGCAAAATGTTCAATGTCCGACGCTCTGTGGCTTCGACTGTCATTGCGTGGCCCAGACTCACTCCTAGTGGGGGTCATTTACCGTTCTCCTTCATCCGGTGACTACACTCCACTTGTAAACCTAAACAACTTTCTAGAACTATAAAACTTTACTCGCCTGCTTATTATGGGTGACTTCAACGCTCCCAAGATAAACTGGGCATCTGTGTCTCACCAGGAATGTGAGAGCGGATTGCCGACCTCTTTATCAACGCTAGTGCGACGGAGAGCGTGGACACAGCATGTCAACGCCCCAACGCGGAATCGTGCTGGTCAGGCTCCCTCTCTGCTCGACGTCGTCATTACTAATGACGGCCACCTCGTTGACAGAGTGATCATCAATCCACCACTTTTACACAGTGACCGCTCTCTGCTCATCTTTGACCTTATCTCTTATTGATTACAGCGACCAGGAAAAAAGTCCACAGTTAGAAACTTTAAGCTGGCGGATTTTACCGGCCTAAGGAGCTACCTAGGTGTACTACCTCTTGATTATGGATCCGTAGAACAGAATTGCTGCGCACCTCAAAGCGCAATTGGGACAGCGGATGACTTATTTGTACCGTGAAAACTGTGCACTCTCTCTTGTTGGCCGCCTCTTCCGCGCTGGTTGCGTCGTCTACTAAATGAACGTTCACATTTATTCGCGAAGCATAAGCTTACAGGAGATACGGAGGACCCTCGTGCGTTTTACATCGTTCGAAATAGGTGTAGGCGGGAAATCCATGAGCACACCAAACGCGTGCAAGAAAAGGTCCTCCTCATAGCCCGCAGGAACAAAAAGTTCTTATTTAAACATATGCGACGACTAAGAAAGAATAAATCCTCGGCTCCTTCTTCGCGACTGCCCGACGGGGAGACCTCATCTGACTCCTAAGTCGTGGCCGGGTTATTCAGAGAGCACTACTCGGCGGTGTACAACGTCGCATTGCCGGACCGACATCCTATCCTTCCGCCGAAGAACGTCCGGCAACCACTAGTTATGACTAAGTTTTCTGTGTTTGACGTTGAAAACCTTTTATTAAAGGTGAATTCATACAGTTCAATGGGTCCTGACAAGATGCATCCCAGAATTCTTAGAGAAGCAGCTGCTAGTCAGGCCGAACCTTTCTATAAACTGTTCAAACAGACAGGAGTTCCTCAAGGGTCAGTGTTAGGTCCTGTTTTATTTCTGATCCACATAAATGACCTCCAGGAAAATATTTATAGCAACGCCGTCTTATACGCAGATGACCTAGAAGTCTGTAATGCCACTGATCCCAGTGTGCTACAGATTGATCTTGACGCGAATAAGCGTAAGTCGGACGACTGGAGCCCCCCACTAAGTGTCAATAAGTGCCCACATATGTCACTCGATGGAGACTCTGGCAATGCTTTCCTGATTCACAGTGCATTTTGGCACAATAGATATCGTGAAAGCCGATCTGAAGAAAGATCTGGGCATCTGGTTGTCGTCTAACTTATTATTCGCGCATCACCATGAGATGGTGGCAAGAAAAGGATTTGCCTCTATTTAGATGATTAGGCGTACTTTTCGCCGCATAGACAAAAAGGCGTTTCAAGAGCTTTACTGGGTTTATATAAGACTGCTCCTGGAGTATGCAAATCAGGTCGTGTGTACTGGCCCGAAGTAAGACATCTTATCTACTGAGCGTATCCAGCGCGCGGCTACCAAACTAGTCACGGGTTTAAGGAATGTCGCGTACGAGTCCCGACTTGAAATTCTTGAACTTTACCACTTGAATTTCGACGACTCCGTGGCGATTTAATTCTTACACACTTCCTCCTTAGAGTAGGCCTCGTAGATCAGTCCTTCACTGAATCGAATGACGACGGCCGGCGACGACATAATAAGAAACATTTTAAGTTTCGTCCTCGGACATTTCCTAGGCAACGGTTCTTTTCTTACGGGGTTATTAACTTTTGGAACAGTCTCCCTCCTGGGGTAGTTAGCACCGATTCTAGCCAACGTTTTAAAGTGGCACTTGACTCTCATTTTCAAAAATCTTTACTATGTGAGTAATCTGACTCTGATTCTGGTATTTAATGTAATCTCCATGAGCGGCGCTACACCCTCTTTTCAGTGACTGTCTTTCAGATAAACAAACGCCCGCTCGACGCTGAGCTAGAAAAACCGGCTGGATCACGAACCCTTGGGCCTCTGCCTCGGACCCGTGTATCAATCGCTGAATCGCTGGAAAAAAACTGAATCGTTGGTGTTCAAGGTTATTGTTGTACGGCTACCTATTTCTGCTTACCACCCACCGAATTTCAGTCCAGCCCCCATGTCCTCTTGAACAACGCATTGCACGTAGAGGACGCTCTGTACACTGGCCGGAACACTTGATAGATTAAAGTACGTGTTGTGGCTATCAAGCGTCTGGTTTCTTTTTGCTTCACTGCCGTCCATTTATTGCTTTTCAGCCTACAAACGCTTTGATGGGGGAGTTTTGTAGTGTCCACGAGTCACAGTTATATTTCATAATTCATTCTTGAACATTTTGCATACATCGCTTTGTTACCCTCAGTTGTAAGCTTGTTTAAAATCATCAGAAATAATTTTTCGAAATGAATGATCAACACGAATAAATTGTGGGCACAGCGCATTATCTCTGTCTCCATCATTCGTGTGTTTCTTGGGCCAGTGAAGTGGTTGGACGGTGAGATATTTTAGCACCGCTGATTAACGGATCTCTGGACGCTCATATTTCATCATGTCACGTTGTTTTTTGTGTAGAGGCACTATCGGTTTGCCACGTATTTAACCTATCTTGCTATTTATTTCGACCGTTGACACTATTGCTATTGTTTGATTGCATGTCTGCATTTTCTCCTTTGTTCGATCGTCAAGGTCACAATTGACAATTAACAATTCTCGGTCGCCAGCTACTGGTTTGTCGTGCTCCGCTTCTGTGATTATTTGTTCACAGATTGCTTTCCCGGTCTACTTGTAATACACGTCGTTGTCCACCAACTGGTTTTCTGGTTTGATTATTGTGGAGGATAGGCACGACTCTAGATAGAAACCTTCCAATCAACTACAATTTGGTGAGCCCGATTATTAACCCATTTCTTTTCAGCTCCTATTTCGGTTCACTACAGTTCGGTGAGGCCGTTTAATTCTTTTCAGCAACCTTTTTTCTCGGTCCAAAGTAGTAAATTAGTGAACCCGACAGTTATTAAACCCGGTGAGCTCTTTTTATTCCTGGGACCTTATTTGCCGTTCATTTCACTATTTGGTCACATATATACGCGTAAATTTTCCCGCTACTCTTATATTGAGTAGATATATATCTTTATATTTCTTCCATTCCAACTATATTATGCCATGGACAACAAACAGAAGCCAACAATTGAAGCAGACACCATTACTGTTCCTCAGTTTTTCACATGGAACCCGCTTTGTGGTCTTGTATTTGGAGGCGGAATTCTGCAACCAGCTTATCACCGCAAATAAACTTCTGGTCCGGCTTCCCAAAGAGGTCACAATGCAAGTACGTGACCTCCTCCTGAACTTGCCCACTGAACATAGGTATGAAGCCCTCAAGAAAGCTGTAATCAAACGAATCACACCGTCTGATAGATTGAGGCCACAGCAACTATTTAAAAACGTGCATTTAGGTGATAAGCGACCGTCAAATCTGTTGCTTCAGATGCAACAGTTGCTTTGTCCCTCATCCATGGATGGGGCGCTTCTCAAGGAGTTATAGGTGCAACGTCTCCCGGCAAACACACGAGCCGCACAACTCGCAGACGAAATACAAGGCCGTATTTGTACCGGTCCCTGTGCCTCATTCACAACAGTGACGAGCAACACAGCAAAAACTCTCGAAACTTCTGACGCTTCAGCAGCGCAGACATTGTCCTGCTCGCAACTGCCAGAGAATTGGCGCACTGTTTGGGCAGAGATTGCAGCATTTTGGCGGGATTTCGCCCGTCTCAGGACACGCTGAATCTCCTCTCTACGCCGTAGTGAATCTCCCGGTAAACGTCCTCAGATGTCCGGGGAATTGTGTTGGTATCATAACAAGTTCGGCAATCGGGCGAAGGGTTGCGTGGCCCCGTGTTAGTACTTCAATCAGGGAAACGCTGAAGCCAGCCGGTAATGGCGACAAACGTGGCCGGCACCATCCTTAGCAGTCGCTTCTTTCGCATTACGGATTTGAGTTCTAGGGCCACGTTCCTGGTCGACACTGGGGCGGAAGTCAGCGTGGTTCCTCACGATAAGTCGAGGCGACCTCCTCGACCTCCTCCAACATACGATCAACGCTCGCTCACGCTTGACCTCGGTCTTCGGCGAACATTTCTGTGAGTTTACGCAATTGCAGCCATACCATTCGCTATGTGAGGAATTGATTTTCTTCAGCATTTCTACCTCATGGTTGATCCCCGGAGACAAAACTGATCGATGCCCGGACAAAACTTAGTGTCAACGGCACTCAAGCATACGCAGTGACCATCAGTCCTCTCATCCTTCAACCTGAGACTACTCAACCTTACGCGTCTCTCTTTTCGGATTTCCCACATCTCGTTCGATCCACGAACGAACCACTCCCAGTCGCTTCAACTCGCACGCACCACATTAAGACCAAATGTCCACCGGTGTCGTGTAGGCCAAAACGTTTAGCCTCGGACAAACTTAAAATAGCTAGGGCCCAGTTTGAACACATGCTCGAACTAGGAATAATCCGCCCTCCCAAAAGTACATGGGCCTCTTCTCCCCGCGTGGTCCTAAAGAAATCATGTATCTGGCGCCCTCGTGGCGATTATCGTGGTCCAAGCTAGATCACAATCCCCGATAGGTATCCTATCCCGCACATTCAAGATCTGACAGCCTGCCTTTCTGGCAAAACTCTGTTCAGTAAGATCGATCTGGTCTGCGCTTACCACCAGATCCCAGTAGAGGATGCGGGTATCCCCAAAACGGCCTATTCCAATTTCTTCGAATGCCATTTGGCCTTGCCAACGCTGCACAAACTTCTCAGTCTTTCACACACGAAGTGTACAGACGCCTGGATCTCGTCTACCCCCACTTAGACGACATATTAGTGGCCATTTCTTCCGAAGAACATCTGCAACATCTACGTTCCTTGTTTGCCAGGTTAGCCCAACACGAAGTAACTTTCAATGCAGCTAAATGCGAACTGGGAAAAGGTTGAATAAGACTTTTAAGTTACATTATTTCAGCTTCTGGAATCCATGTTTTACCATCGAAGTTAAGTGTTGTCAACGATTTTCCTCAACCAAACTTTTTTAAACAACTTCGACGTTTCTTTGGCCTAAGAAATTATCATCGCCGGTTCATCCGCCGCTGCGCGCAACTCCTGCAACCCCTCACGGACTTACTACGAGGCGGTACGCCTAAATTCAGTTTTATGAACGCAGCGCGCACAGCTCTCGTCGAGCTTAAGAAGGCTATATCCAGTGTCATTCTATTAGCCCACCCAGACCCTCTAGCCCCACTTTCTCTCTCTGTTGATGCTTCAGACGTAGCCGTTGGTGCCGTCTTACAACAGCTGGTCAACGACCAGTGGCAACCCCTAGGTTTCTTCTCCAAACATTTTTTACCCGCCGAATCTCGATATAGCACGTTTGGAAGAGAATTGCTTGCTATTTATCTGGGTATCCGCCACTTCCGCCCTGCATCGGGGGGTTGTTCCTTCATTCTGTTTGCGGATCACAAACCTTTGGTCTACGCACTTGCCTCTTCATCAGACAGGGATATCAGACACCTGGACGATGTTTCGCAGTTTACCTGCGACATATGGCATGTTTCAGGTGTCCTCAACCCTGTCGCTGACGCTTTTTCACGCGTCCATGTTATCCCAGTCACACCTCCCTCAGTTGCCCTTAGCGACCTAGCTGCGGCCCAGGCGCGAGAGCTTGATTTCTAAACTTCCTTACAACGTTACTCCTTAAAGCTGCGCGCCATTTCTTTGCCTAATATGGGCGGAACTATTGTTTGCGATATGAATGCGGGTATTCCGAGACCTGTCGTGCCACTAACGTACCGGCGTGCTATCTTCAACCGGCTTCACAACCTTTCGCACCCTAGTGTTCGCGCCACCGTTAAGCTGGTGACGGATCGGTTTGTTTGGCCCAAGGTTAATTCAGACGTTCGTAATTGGGCACGCGCTTGCCTACAGTGCCGACGTTCCAAGGTGCAAACGCACACACGAGGCCCAGTTTCTACATTCGGTTTTTTGAGGTGCCACGTATTCACACGTCCACTTAGATCTAGTTGGACCCTCGCAGTCTTCACTTGGCTATTTTTATGGCCGGAGGCCATCTCATTGAGTAATTGCTCATCTGATGCTGTCGTGAATGCCTTCTTGGAACGTTGGGTGGTCAACTACGGATGCCTTATGATCATTACGACGGACCGCAGTTCACACTTCGAATGCTCAACATTCGAAGCTATGAGGAACTTCCTTGGATGCAAGTGCATTTGTACCACGACATACCATCCTTCTTCGAATGGTTTAGTGGAACGTTTCCATAGACTGCATAATGCTTCGCGTTGTGCCGCTTCTGATCCAGCAGGAAGTGAAATCCTTCTCTTTCTTCTTCTAGGGATCCAAAACACATCGGAGGCTGATTTTCAGTGCCCCCGCCAGAATTGGTGTTTGTCTGCACCTTGCATCTGCCCGGCGAATTTGTTCGACCCCCTCCATTAACATCTTCCCAACCGTCAACCTTTGCTTTCACATTGTCTCGATATATGCAGCAAATTCAGCCCACACCTCCACGTGAAGAAAATAGGCCAGTGCAAATGCACAAGGATCTAGCCAACTGTTCAGATGTACTGGTCCCTTGCGACGATGTACGCAAGCCGCTTCCAACTCCTTACTCGGACCCCTTCAAAGTGCGTCGACTAACGTCAAAGCACTCCACGATTGACCGCCAGGGTCGCCATGACACCACATCCGTCGATCGTCTGAAAGTCGCCTATGTTGACCACGACATAGCCCGAACCTCCTGCCAGCCATCCGTGGAAGGCCCCGTTCCCACACCGCCCCATCCGCCAGCCGCCTCTATATCACCTGCCCCGCGCCACACGCGATCAGGACGTCGCGTTTACTTTCCCCAACGCTATGTGGACGTTATTTATTACACGTCATTTTATCCCCTAGTAACTTTCCCATTCCAGAAACAAAACGAATTATTGTGGAGGATAGACACGATTCTAAATAAAAACCTTCCAATCCACTACATGTAGAATTAACTATTGGTCCTCCAACGGATCTCATCACTGGCGCTGTTTTTCTCTTTTGTGGTGGTCTCTTCAGTCTAACATACCCTGACTTATTATTGAGTCGTTCCTGTTTTACCGATATATTTTCCCTTCAATTTTTATATCTACCTTTGATCCTATCCGTCACCGTTACGACTGTTTCTGTGATACTACTACATTTTTGGTTATTTTCATCATTTGGTTGATTAGTCTACTACACGTGCAATCCAAGTGAGATTGTTATGATCGCCACTTCGTTTCTCACCGCATCAACTGAGTCAGGTTTGATTCACTCTTGTTGATTCAAGGATGGCAATTCTAGTGGTATTTGATTGTATTTTGTTGCTGAAGGTTTACTCAGGGTACAGAAAGTCATCTTACACGGTAGCCTTTGTGAACCAATCGTTCTTGCTGTAGAGTCGTTGAGCAATGTAATGTCAAACCAGGTATCCAAAATGGCGTAACTTGCCACCGATGCTGCTTAACCAACCAACTTTATGGTAACGAATCCTGATCACACGACGATCAGGCTGAACACAGCAACGCACAGTTATGCTTTCCATTTCTCGCACCGACTTAGTTTCGGCTCATTCTCATAAACCAGCGAGTAATGACGTCGACCACGAAGTAGTACCTGTACTCCAAATGACCTCAATACATGGTTTGCTTTCAGGCAAACAAAACGGCTCTCACTGTTCTCCAGCATTGGCCTGCGGTACCGCAGAGATCGATTGATAGAATGGCAAATCTATGTATGTTGTGATTCTAAGAGGGCGGTCAGCTAGCCATACATACTAGCGCTGATCGCCAGACTAGATCTACAAAGGAATGTTCCCTTTCCGAATCACTTTAGCTCTTTGCTACTTCTAACCATCTTCCTTTATGTGATAAGGCAATCGTTGAACTGCCCTAACGAAGCTGGTTGAGTGGATTAGTTCTTCATCGTTGTCCAGCTGTATGAACATCTGGCTTGTCAGCCTACTCCAGATATCAACATCTTCAGCAACCTATTTAGGACCTAGTAAAGCCTTCCTACCCACCGTCTACATAATATCATGATGGAGGACATGTTGGTGGTGGAAAATTCGCATAAACTCTAAGAAGTATACCACTTGGACTAGAGCGCGCACCACCTACTTGTCTCTATTGCCCTGACACGAAAATGGTTCAATCAACATGGAAGTCTTCGTTCCTTCTCAACCAATTCACCTACCACATTGACCTTAAAATTTCTGACGGCATCAAACGGTTGTTTCGGAATCCCTCGAATCTTCCCGCAGGAATTTCCGGAAGACTGGCTCCAAGAACGAACGGTTCGAGGACACTCTCTAACACTTTCCGTAAGAAGTAATTCACGGCAGATCTCTAGTTCGCGAATGGCCAATGGGTACGGTTCCTATTCAGCGCCGATCACAATGATGCTCAGTGCTATCATTTAGATATCCTACAATGCACGAAGTTCGCAAATGCCATATGAAAATCCGAATGTCTCCATCGGTACGTTTGCTTTCGACTGATGCTCGAATTTCAGTGCACTTATATAAATTAGCAATAGGTGGAATGATTGTGGGCGTCCTTCAAACGATACGCTCGCAGAATTTGAGCCAATCGCATAACATATTTGGTATTTATGACAACCGACTCTATTCTCAGTTACAGATTGGGTGGTTCACTTTTGACTGCGGCTAATCCAGACAGTTAGGCCAAACAGGACTCGCCTGGAATCCTCAGGATTCCTATAATTCTCACCATACAAATAGCGTTACGCATCATTGTTTCAGGATAATGGACGCAGTTATAGCTCTGGTCTTCAACCAGAAGAAAAATTGGCCCCTAAATAAGTCTTCTTGCACGCATGATGAGAAAAGCCATTCCAGCGAAGGTCTCGTCATAACGAACATCATAATCGTTTTCCCACAACTACGTCTGTTTTAGCTGTGACCATGGGGTGAACGACAAATGGCCAACACTTGCCATCACCATGTACTATATCTGTTAGGCCCGATCTGGCCTAATAAGGAGCGGCAATGTTCACAAACAGTTACTGATGACTGGGCCTAAAAGACGTGTTTTGGTAGGAAATGCCATCAGTGTTTGGAGCAGTACCTATATGAACATTAATGTACCCCTTTCGGTTAATTATGAAGGTAATTATACCATCATGACTGAATGCAACGTCGTCAGTTGAATATGCCTTAATTGTATATTTGTGCTCAATGACCTCGCAGCAACTAAAGTTGAATCGGACACATGATGTCAGTTAATGTTTGGTCTAGTGCGTGTGGCTGTATATACGTGTGTACAAAGATGGTGAATTTGCGAGTAAAAAAATGTGAACGTGGTACAGTTAAATAATTCCATGCACACAGCATTGCTTTATGTTACAAAAGTATATACCTAGGTGATAAACCTAACATACCAAACAACAAACGCAACACATACAACTCCTAAACTGGTTGCCGTCAATGAGGCAGGCCAATATGACAAGAAATGTGATCTAGACACACATGAAGACAGAAAACTATAACTAAAACATTCGTTTCACGTATTTCAATGTATGCTCAGTTGGATTCTCGTTGTACACTTCGGTAAGTCTTATCCACTCAGAAAAGACAATCGGTGTGTCGCGCTTAGTTGGTAATTTTTGACATGTGTGATAACAC
The DNA here is from genome assembly GCA_013368495.1 of Paragonimus heterotremus. Lineage (NCBI taxonomy): Eukaryota > Metazoa > Platyhelminthes > Trematoda > Plagiorchiida > Troglotrematidae > Paragonimus > Paragonimus heterotremus. The sequence continues at coordinate 14,413 of LUCH01005749.1, read as the reverse complement.
GTGAATTCTCGGGTCTAATTATTTCAAATTACCCCCGACATTATAGCAGCGCAACACCAGTTTATGAATTTTCACGTTGCCATTTCGTGGTTTTCACTATTTTGCAAACTTGCATGACTAATTTAATGTCACTGCTTATTGATCAAAGTCAAAGGCCTGTCTCACGCAATGTCATAAACAGTATCACCGTTTCATGTTGTGCCAATTTGAGCATCCGGATCATTTAATTTTAGCTGAAGTGATTACGGAAGTTATCGTTATGAAGAATGCAATAATTCCATTCGATCCTCTCCACCTGCTGAATGTAACGCCGGATGCACGTGGAACAGGATGCACGGGGTTCGGGAATTTCTCGCTTTTCGAAACCACGACTCACTTTTTCTGTTACCGTTAGCGTATATTTTATATCAGACACATTTTTTATCTTACATGACTGTATCAACGTTTTATGTCAGGAGTAATTCATATCGCATGTAAACTTTTGTCCATATCGTCATGAACACAAAATTGAGGTTTTTCTGAGCTGGAATGTGATCATCTGCATCTCATGAAAAATAAACACGTTCGATATGTAAGTTATTTTATTGTTCACTGCGCGCCATCTGGCGTGGTCAAATATGACAGCACCACGGAAGCCAAAAAGCCATCTCTCAGAATATTCTGTTAAAGATCAATGAAAATGCAATTTCGACAAAACTGACACGTTCCGTTTGCGTACGGCATTATGTGGTTCAGTATTCTTGCTCGAATTTCCATCTAACGAAACAGCACAATTAACGGGCCTATTTGCATGTAAATTGGTAACCTAAGGAAACAATGAAAAATCACCAGTTTGGGAAGAAGGGCAAACAGTATTGATTCAACCAGTTCAGGAGTTGGCAGAACAGGAGTTAGAAATCTGAACATCGTTCACTTTCACCATGTTGATGATTTACCAAGCATCGTTGATCATCAGTATGATGAAACAAGTCACGCGGGTATCAAGCTGAAAACAAATTACGGGCTTTTTATTTGATAAATAAATTGCTTGTAGGCTGTCTGAATAATTTCGCCTCGATATCTGGTCTGTAGACAAGGGCAGAAATTAATCAGTCTGTTAGTTTGGAGGTAACTTGGTCGCAAATGAATTAACTATCCAGCCACCAGTAACATTTCACCGCATTCTTCATTGGACACGTAAATTTGTGCTGAATGGTTTCGAAGCAGCACGGAACAGAAACAGATTTCCATGACTCAACATTTTGGTATCTAAAACGTGCAATAGGTACGTTAGCCTCTGTGCGCAGACCACGCGCACTTGGTTTGTTCAATGTCTTTGATTCAAAAACACTTGTAGCTACTCATAACTGATACTCATATTTCTCACGTTTCCCACTGAAGAAAATTGCAGCGATGTTGTCAAACAATCTGTAATGCTTCTGGAACTGGATATCCGATACACCGATGACTGCTGCTCAGACTCTCTCACTGGGTTGTTAAGAAATACGTCCAGGCTATTAGATGAACGGTGTCTGTAAGGTGAGAAACTGCACTTTCTATAGTCGTCTAATCAACTGAAAAGTTTGACCACTTTCCAAACGATGTACAAAAAACCAGTTAGCATGCTGGTTTGATTTAGTTCAGCTTGTAGTCTGAGCTATATCTATGTCTTCTAGGGTGTGTTATGGATTGATCAGCGAGATAATAGGTTGCTGTTGCATATATATGTGTATCTCATACTGCTAGAATCAGTGATGGTCAAATCAATATCAACTTAGATTTCCACTGATCCAGTGGGCTTGAGATATTGTCGAAAACACTCATCACGAATTTTTTCCAAAACTAAAGGTAACACATAACAGCGGATTAATATAAGTGTACTACAGAGATCACAGTTTTGCCAGTTTGCTTCTTCCAAATTTCCAATCCAATGAGCTTAAAACATTTGTTGCTTCATTATCTTTTAATTGACTATGTTGTTCTGATACCACGCCGTGCTGTAAGATGTAGACATATGCCAGCTATTTTAGTGAAACTCTAACAAAAATCTACCCACCGTATTCAATAAAAACGGTAAGCATACTTGCCTACTGACCAGAAAACATACATTTCTAAGATTGAAGTGTGTGCGTGATAGAGTCAAAATGCGATTCTTCTCAATCTAGTTCCCTCTTGGATGAGAATGACCACACCACACACTTTTAGCTAAATGGCTGTATGCATTTGTGAGCAGCCCACTTTACACAGATAACCAGAGTTTCAGCGTTCCTGGCCGGTTATAGGAACCAAATACAGTTTATTCACCCCTGTAGAAACGAGGTGATGGATGCACTACCTGGAATAACAATTCATTACAGTCAGACTTGAAAAATCTTTCCTTCGTAAACTTGAAGACGATGTGGTTATTAGTCTGTGTTTCTTCTCTCTAGCTACTTACACAATTCATCTACAGATCACATATTGATACGTACCCTCCTTCTCGTCTCCTCAAGTGGCCCATCATGTGTCAAGCCTTTTGGTCAGAGAGGCGCTCATGGACTCAGCCACACATGCGCGTCCACACATTCATCGGTCCGAAAACCTTCCTCAACACACGGGCTCACGCATGCGCGAAGTCATCGTTTGCACAATCATCAAATCGGGATGTTCCAAGTAAATGTGCTCTGGTTTATTTTATACACAAGCACGCATTACTTGATGAAACCCGTTAAATTTCACCCATGCTTTGAACCAAAAGGATGAAACCAACGTGTCCTCGTGTACACTAGACCCATTTAAAGAACGTGAACAATGTCAAATGCCTCTTTGATTTTCATACATTTACCAAACTGACAGCTGTGTTGTATCGTCCGATCAAATTCAGTGATTAGAGTACCTTCTATGCTAGGATCTCTAGGTTAGAGAATATTTTTCCCTACTTCTCACCTGCAAGATTTGCCAACTCATTCACTTTTTCTATCAATATTCTAGTCCTCATTAGATATAATCGCGTTAATTCTTATATACAAAACGGAATCGTTACTCAAAGATAATGAGACATACTCAAGAACTATATGTCGAAACACAAGAAAACATTAGATTGTTCTCTGGTTAAGTGAATGGGCAACATATTCAATGATGTAAAATATGGTAAGTAACTGCATCATTCAGACGGAAATGAACTTGCGGTCGGTGGCTAACAAAAATAGATGGAATCAGTGCAGCGGTTGAGACACAGGTTTCAGGAGGAACTATTGTGGCAATTCCACCACCCTTGAAAATAAAACGTTGTAAATGACACCGATTTGCTGAAAACCCTCAGTTGCGCTTTTGTTGATTCGTTTATCGTGGAAAGCAACATGTTACATATAAATAGTCGAAAAAAGGCAAGCATCGTTTTGAATATTGTCTTGGTTGATTTTTATAGTATTTGTTTACAGTTGGCTACAATTGAATTCAAAATTCATATCAAACCTGACGGTGTCCCACCGGTGGTACTCGAACAAGAAAGTGAGTATATACTTACTTACTATCACCTAATAACCCACACATCAGTCTCCACAAGAACTTTTGAAACGATAATGGAAGTTTGCACAACACCGTTAGAACAGGAAACCTGGTAGATGCAAGCATTTTGTATTGGCCCATCAGTACAAAATTTACAATGGCGTTAAACGGTTTCTTTTATATCGAACAGTTTAGGGGTGTGTTGGATGGATAGTTGATTGATGTGTCAGAAAAGGTCACCGAGTCTAGGGCAGGGCCAAGGTCACGAACAATCCATTTTGAACACACAGGGCTTGCTTCAGTCGACTGACTGCGAGAGCCTCAGCAGTTCGCAAGTATCTCGAACCGGGATGACGTAATATTATTTTGAATGTACGAGCCGGATGGATGACATGATCAGTGGTCAGGATGTGTCTTGCGATCGCCGACACCAGTTGTTTGCGTGTTTCAACAACATTGCTGTTCTTCGGTAATACTGAGTTCTGCACCCATTTAGGCAAGTGTTTCTTCACTCTGGAAATTAAACACCTCTCGGTTCTGCCTATGTAACTTCCTTTGCAGTGACTTGTAAATTGGTAGATATAGTGTGAGGTGGCACCGACAGGTTGATCTCCTGTGACTGAAGGCACTGGCAACTTTTGGGTTCGAGCTAGTACACAACGTTCGGCTGCACTGGATGTTAGCTCAATCGAATTGATCAGTCTTTGTGTTGTTCGGTGCATAGTTTAATCGCCTTTAAAAGGCAATTCCATAAAAACCTTCTTTCTTAGAGTGAACATCGGTTCAAACAGCGGTTTCGGCCTATTGTGTCTTTCTATGAACCTCATCAGGTAACAATTTGATTGTAGTACCGTCGTGATCAACTCTAGTTCTTCCATAAGACTGTCTCGTGTACAGATTTGTCTTGCACGTGTCAATGATGTATTCATTAGTGCGCGCTTTTGATGGACCGGTGTGAAGCTACTAAAGTTTAGATATTGACCGGACCACGTGGATTTCCTATAAACACCTCTTTTGATAAAGCCATCTTCCCGGCGGCAAACAATAATCAGTCCCACATTCACATGTCACCTTCAGATTCGGATGACGACTATTCAAGCGCTGCACTAGGTTATCTATTGACTGTTTGGACCGACTGAATACTAGTGTATCATCAACGTAGCGTTTGTAGTATGACGGACTTGCTATGTTCCCAGCTAACTCTTGTTCAATCCTCAAAATTGATAATGATAATAATATATTTCTCAACGCATCTGTGAGAAACACGCTCAGATAAGCGTGATCAGTACACACATTTTAACGTAAACACATAGATGTCCCAGTAAACACGCCGA
>LUCH01005748.1:0-26048 GCA_013368495.1 Paragonimus heterotremus | reverse complement strand
GTGGAATGCTCGTACCACCTGCCTGACAGTCCACCACATTATGGTCGCAATATCATACTTAGAAATACGCGTTGGGTGCAATGCGCAAAGTTACAACAAAGTTGACGGACAGTTCAGCGTGTTTCTGCATGATAATTGAGAATAGCCCAACTGTCCACTTTACCATTTCACGATCAGACGATAGAAAATTGGACGCAGCCAGCTGCTGTCTGTTACCAATACTATCTGCTTCATTGTTCATTATGTGTTGGAAAGCCCTACTGACGCACTCGGGAGCTTTTTGCGAAGAAACACAACTTTCGAACTGATTTTGCCTAATGCGTTCCATCTGAAAATGGATTTTGCTGCAAACAACCGAAAAATCTTTGATCCACCGGATGAAATGTATACAGAATGTTAACAGTGTCACCGCATTTCCCGTAATCATTGTTGCGTGATTGTACTGGATGAAAGAGTGTGGCTCGGTATATCCTATACCTGGCGTGTAAGTTTAATATCTCTTGTGTGATTTTGTTAGGTTTATATCCCATATAATTACAATTGTCAAGAGACTTGTTCCCTGCATCAACCAAAGGGGAACTTCCCCAAGCTCTTCCTGGTTTCGACGTCGAAAACATGGCTCCATTTGAACGTCGATAACATCCACCGGATTAATTTGAGTTGCGTTCGCTTGTTTGAACTGGAAGAACTTTTCAGCTTTTGCCCGATAATTGGCACCGATGAGCATTAAGTTAGTTCAAAGCTGGTGGTAGGTCTTTGTGGTTAGGCCTTCTTGCGGCAACTGTATATTGATCAGAATGTCGAGATTTGTGTGCAACAACACCGTTTTATGGCCTGCTGAAAATGGGAAAAGTCAACATCAGATAGATCTCGCGACTGCCATAACATTGGATCGGTGAGGAGCTAAGCACACTTCTTCCGGGGCATCGGTCAGGTCAACGACAGCCAAGACCATGAGAGTTTTGAACCAACACATTATGGCGACACCTTCTGTGTTTCCATTTTACCTTACGACTGAAATTATCAGTTAGCTCACCGGCTTCCTCCTGCTATCTGATTAGTCCCAAACATGGGGTGGAAACGTCTCACATTCAATTCCATTACCTGATTTGGAAAGAGTGTGTCGGGACTGTGTCGAAATGAACCAGAACGGTAGATCTACTAAGCAGTCCAGTAAACTTCGCTGGTCCCTACAGTAATACAAAAAGCATGCATTACTGGTCGATAATGTGCAGTGTACGATAATTCACTCAGGCGCAACACTCGTGTAAAGGTTATTTTAGAGAGATCCTTGCGCAACATTCTTATAAAAGGAACCATACCGCTTACCAGGCTAGTGTGAATATTTTTGAACAGGGTTGATATATCGTTAAATTGAAAAAGATGTGCCAATTACGTCTCTGCTCGACTTAGCGATCTTTTGCATACTATATGGAATCTTGTCGAATGGACTGAGGGCAATATTACGTCAAACTAAATTTGATGGTCTAGTATGGTAATGAATAGTTCATATTCAGAAACACGGGAAACATACAATATGTGTATTGAATATACAATCATACATTTCTAAATGGAACAACTCTATACGACGGGAACCTCGTTGATTGCTTACCCGCACCGCATTAAAAACTACGGCTGCTTCTATATCATAACAACCATTCAGCATATTGCTACACGACGGATAATGCATTCGCCAACCATAACCCACATTCGGAAAAACTATAAAATCAGATGTTAGTATGTGGGTGTCAACATGAACCATGCGGTTAATCACATTCGATGTGTTTCTCAGTGTCGATAAAAAACGACGTTGGTAAATGAGCCTGATGAAAATCAATGGAAAGTTGCATATGCTGCACCTGGTAAAAGAGAAGGAGGCCATGAAAGGCCAGTGCATAACCAGAGTTTGTCAACAAGAAAGAGTGTAGCATCCACACTGAACTATGTAACCGCCGTCGGAAAACAATATGTGCTTATTTCTTTTCTAACACAAAAATAATAAAACTCCGCTCCTTCTAGGCCACTGCACGTTTGAATTCACGTTCACGCAATTGCCACTCACTGAACGGCAAGATCTACGATGGATATTGCAAACAGGATGAGTTATTTGGTTAAAATCCTGGTTCCGAAAATTCTGGCTGTCAAGATTCCGCTTATCTATCCGCATAGCATCTGCCTCAGGATTTGTTCATTAGTTGGCTTACATACATGTCCCAACCAGAGAAATTAGTTGAACTTGAGTGTGGGTTCAATCTCCACTGCACAATGAAATGTATTACATCAGTGTCTTTCAGCTTTGACTTCCTTATATTATCAGTGAGTGATTTGTCTCTGTTGACCCATTCGAATGTGCAATCAAATCATCTATCTCGATCTAAAACATTCCCAATGGTTATGGCAGGGATGACCAAGGAATGTGAAGATTTTATACACACATATGTTCTCAATTATCATTATCAGACGTTTTCCAATTATATGAAATACGAATCGATTATATGCGTCATCACAGACGAAACCGGCGTTGCAATTGTATTGATTTGAGTTCGATGAGGTGACAACAGTCGAAACACTCATCGGCTTCTACGGTTTGTTTTGACTGATCGCAATTCCTACGAACGACTAGGATGTTCCTAAACCCACACACCGCTTGCAAGCAACTGACCGGATAGCTAAATTTCACCCCAAACTTAGCACGAACACCAACAATAGGAGACGCGTGCGCTGGAAATGTATTAGCAGATTGAACCAATTCAAACAAATGCTGTTCATTTTGTACAAATGCAGCTGAGGTAGACACTAGTTAAAAATAAATCATAATCTGAAGTTATTTACAAAACCCTATAAACTGATGATTGGGCAGACCTTTTCAAATCGTGCTGATCTCTTTTCGTTTGCAGCAATATTTAGCCAAGGGACTGCAGCGTTTCTGAATGTGAACCCGCTCTATTCCGTTAAACACATCATAAGGGCGACGGATACTCTTGTCCAAGACAGAGGTTGTTTGTAGTGATCCTTCCGAAATGACATCGGCGAATCTAATCGAATTTTATTACATCCGTTACTCGTAGTTCTAAAAATGGCAGAACAACTATTATCTGAAAGGAATGACGTAGGTTGAATACTAGTGTTATCATTCAGAGGCTTTCCCTACCTACTGTAGACTAAGTAACTGTCACCTCATCTGAAACAAGTTTTATCACAAATTGATGCTGATAGTTCTCACATGCCATTGATTTTTGATTCAGGACCCCTGACGGTATTCCTCAAAGAAAATGATCAACATCAGTACCAAGCACTTCCAATGGGTTGCACGTTCCTTACGTCCCCGTTAGCTGGCTTAAAAGGCTGCGCCTCATTCATGGCATTTGCCTCTTTAGAAAAGCTTCTGATTTACACTTTAAGTTGTACTTTGTACTAGGCCGATTAATTAACTCAAGCCTACAGCTTATCTCAAAATGTTAGTTCGTCGTGTGGGAAGTCGAACTTAATATCTATATGATTTCTAACGTCAGCGGTAAACCCAATGTTATGGTGGAAGATCGCAAACCACAAATTATGTACTAAATCAAACACTTCTCGTGCCTTTGTTTTGGGGTATTGTTTTCAAATTGACGACAACTTATGAGGTGTTCCGTAAGTTAATCTAGCAAGGCCAGCTGTTGATTTGGTGTTCTGAATGAGGAAAAGCCTATCCGTTGATCCATACAATAATTGGTTTTATTTCCACGGCATCTGATTTCAAAAAACGGTTCCCTAGTTCTACTCCAACAACTGCCTCTCTTGTTGGTATGGATAATGTTCACGCATGAGTACAAAACAGGGAGGAGAAGCGATTTGTTTGTACATTACGGACACTGTCAGACATTGAAAGAAATCACTCTGCAGACGAAAAAAATCCCTCGAAAGTATTTGGGTCTATAAAACTGATGCCTCTATCCCTTCGGGCGCCGGTTGGTTTTGGGCCCCGACGTTGTAGTGAAAACGAAAGTCATGGATCATACAACGTTACTCACGTCTGGTGAGTTAAGATTCTGATGTTTTCACATCCCAAGATAACAGAATCAGGCAGTCGATTCATTTTCGCGTCTGTCAGTATAAAATACACTTCGAAAAGGTGGAAACTACTGTAAGCCCAAAAACTGTCCATTCGCAATGCATACCTCTAAAAAGTACACGGCATAATACGTAGAACCATTTGATTAATACGCAAGTCCGAGGATATGTACCAACTTGATGAAGTCGATAAAAGCAGTCTTCAGCTTGTCTACTGTCGTTATTTTGTGCGATGAGTTATCGACAGTTGTGAAAAGTATTTTGATAGGCCTCCACTTCTTTATACTATGACGGGTGACCAGGTCAGGGACGCGGTCGGTTCTACACTCATTGGAATGTGACGTTGTCAAATTTAAGTATATATTGATGTAAGACTGATTGAATCCTCACCGAGCAAAATCGGCCAAACGAGCGAGAAACGATCAACGAAAATTGGCTACAGAGAATATCAGTCAAACCGACAGAACCGATAAGAACTGGATAGAACGTTAAGGTGAAAACCTCATTGCACGGTGGATTATAATTCTGGTCTTCACATGCGAACGTTCAGGAAGGACAACGTACAAATTATATAATAACTATCATCGTTTATTGGACGACTTTCCTCTATCTTACTTGTGGGATAGTTAGTAGCTATTGCTGATAAGTAGTTTGGCAGATTTGATAATTTAGAAGAGATCCATTTGCGACAAATCTGGACTTCGGCTGGATTTGAACCAGCGACAGGAACAACATGCCCGGAAACGGCAACTGCTCTACCAGCTGAACTACGAAGCCACACTTAAAGTTCAACAATTTTAAATTTGGATCTAGTTACTCACTCAACCAAATGTGTCATATGGGATCCATCAAATGATCCAGCAGATTGCCTGTCCAAGCAGGATGTCTCGAGCAATTCACGCTAGAATTCATCAACGCCACCGATGAGCACTGATATTGACTTACTGATAAGTAGGTCCAAATGCGAAATTTCCGGTGTGGCTTCATAGCACAGCTGGCAGAACATCCGCCGACGTCAAAATCAGTCGTGAAAACGACAATCAGGGAATTTTTACATATTAACATCCTACCCAAATCGCTAAGTCGGTCAAGTCGCCTATTTAACTCGTCGAGTGTACAAAGAGTCCACGACCGAAAATTACTACTGACATTTTTGGACCATTTGATAGTGGAAACATAGTTGCAGATATGTGTTTTTATACCGGGTGGCACAAAATTCTCCAAGATGATGAAAAACTGCGGCGGTAATTTCAAAGTGGTTGGAACATCTTTTTGTTCGACGTCGATCTCATGTGAAAATGGTGCTGAAATTAGATGTCAGCTTCGCGGTACTGAATTCACACAATTTTCTCATGATGTATACATACGATCTGAATTTTAACATAGCCACAGAAAACAACATCCTGTAAGTTAAGGCTTTGGAAGTAACTAAGGACATGGTTGAATGCCGATCATCTTCTTCACAAAGAATCTGGAAATAATGGTGGCGTTGTCCGTAAAGGTCCATAAAGGTATGTTCACTGAGTCTGACATTCAGGTTGCAAATGTTTCATCACACAACTAAGTGGCACCATCAATGCTTACGTGTTTCAGCGTATATGCTGACGATATTCTCCAGACGAGTCTAAATAATCGCTGTGTTTTGCACTCTTTTACTTGTTACACAGAAATAAACAAAGCGGTAGACATAAAACTTGAGAGCATGTACACAAAATATATATTTCATCTGGAGACACAAAACGAGTGCGTGGAAATAAATCGGATGCGCAAGTGAGTTGAAAACTGTCTGTTAACTGCTCACTCATAATAAACGGATTCAATGAATAAACAGTGTGGTAGTTCCACAGTAAGGATTAGAAAAGCAGCACCTCTCTCACATGTCTGAAAGCTGTTACCTTGAACCCGATCCATGAAAATATCGTTTGGAAGTGGTTTAGAAGTGTTGGTTCCGGTAATGGTCTTAATTTTGATGAGAAAAGCAGCAGCAGAAGTGAGGATGGAGGATTTTAGGGCATCGCATGCCGCGTTGTATCGAACTTTCTTGTGAGTCTGGCCATGCATCAATGGGGGAATCCGCTTCTAATTTGAGTCGTTCCCGTCACTGAATTGAAAGGACACGCGCATACCCGTCAACACAAGTGACGTAAGGTGAGTCAGTTACGATACCATTAACTTGCTATTATTAATGTAAACCAGTGCTGCGACGATAGTTAGCAGTATTTTCATGAAGGCCTAAATTTAACCGATCAAACACTCCATTTCCAATCCTTCAACTCAAATATCATCAAAGTGTTTCCTTTGTTAGCCCTGTTTATATGATTCAGTTGATGATAGTCTGAAGTACCAAGATAAACTTGTTTCCTACTGTTTAGCTGCGATGCCTTCCCCTTCAATTAATATTTGTAGTGTTAAAATCGGTTCATCTGCAGTCTCTGAGAGTAACTTACACAGAAGAGGCTCAAAGTTGGATAACATTATCATTGGCTCAAGTTGTGTCTGTGAGATTAGTAAGCGAATATCTCTTTGATGCGAGCCAATCTGGCTTATATCTGGTAGTCCCTAGTTGAGATTGCCTTTTCAAAAATAAACTGCAGCGCTGTTGAATTCAAAACAAAAGAAACATTAAGCACACTCCAAATTGACTTGCCAAGCTGGTGTTTTAGCGCCCTCACACTTTTGTGAAATTATCTGTTCTCTGTCAATGATTGCTCTTGCCATCGGTGTGGAAATGTTGGTAAGCAATTATGGGTTGACACTTCTATCCAAACTATCGCAATGAATGAGCAGGCATGATGTAACGCGCCTTTTCCTTGCCAGACGTTCTAATACGGTTTGACTGCTTGACGTGGGTCCTTGCTATGCGGCTTCACCCAGTCTACTTGCGCAGAGACAAGAAGAACACGATTGCGGACAAACACGCTGTATTGCCAAATACCAGTTCGACAAACGAATAAATTGCCTGTAAATATATATCATGAACTAGTGGCCAAATATGACCATTTACTTGTTGATTCACTGTCTGCTTGTTTAGGCTACTTCGCTGCCAAGTGGCCAAGTAAGGCCAATTCCATAGGCGTTAGTTCTCGGTCTGGCGTGACACCCACGCTCACTTGCACTTGTCCTCCTGGCGCGACACACACGTTCACTTGCACGTATACTTCTGTCGCGACACCTACGCTCACTTGCACGTCTCCTGCTAGTTGGTCCGACGTGCCCCTCAGTGTTTTTTCTCATTTCGCCAGCCGTCACCGAGGGCCTGACTGGTTTGCAATGAGGACTGATTTCCTCAGCCGTCACCGATGTCCTGATTAGATTGTTTTGATGAATTCGCCTCCTAACAAGGCAATCCATTGGTAGATGTAAGGGTGCGTGCCATGTTTATCCATCAAACAACCGAAGTCGGCGTTTGAGATAAATTTTCTGTTTATTTCAGCGTAATTTTGTAGTAATAGAACAATCAGACTAACTGATCGCCACCTCGTTTAAGAGCGGTAATTACTGAGCAGTCATTATACTGGAGTGTGAACTAACGATTGAGATGTGTGTCATAATTGACTTGGTCAACAGCTTCGTACACTAGGGATAGTTTGGAAGACCTAACTTTTCGCCTGCATTGATTTATTCTTTGGACACGGTTTTCGCACTTTTTGAAAAGAGAAGTATTTTGTGGTCAGTATGCAGCCAGTTGTTTGCTTCAAAATCGTACAACATGGCGCAGTTCACATCTTGTTCTGAATCGGTGTGGGATTGCACGATGAACGCTAGCATGATCAAAATCTTCGGCGGTTGATGTCAGCAAATGTACGTAGCTCCACTTGGTAAAATCAAGTGTTGGTTCTCCCAAAAAATCGAATCCTCAAAATCTTTTACTGTTTCCTCCCCTTTTTTCAAAGCTGTTTTAGTTGATGCTTGCCAAGTCTCGACCTCTGTGTTGGAAACTAATAGAGCACTGGCGCACTGTAATACAAGCCTGGGTCCTGATCAACATCAACACCGTAAACGACGTTATGGTCACTGCCTCCTTACTTGGGAATCTTTAACTAAAAATCTGTGAAGCGGCAACTTTCAAATATTCAACTATGTAAATATTTGGTGTGTTTTTTTCCTCTACAGTCTTTGAGTCCCTACATTTTATCATTCGCTTAAACTTGTACTAAAATCTACCAACGTTTTGGCTTGCAAACATTTCTGTAGAGTATTCAAACGTTGCGGCCTTCATCACCAAATTTGTTCAACTTTTTCTCGCAAGCATTCCAGCTAACATGAACATTTTAAATACAGCGAAGTACTCAGCTAGGTCTTGGATCTAGACATTCCTCCAGATTAATGGGCTGGGTGAAAACACGTTTCAACCAATGTAAGAAGGCACAGAGAATGAGAGAAAGTAGTACAAAATCTCCGATTTTTAGGACTTTAGTCTACGTTTACGCCGTGAGTCTGATGATAGGTCCTGGAAAGTTGTATCTCAGTCAGTGATGTAATTACACACATAGCGAGCCCGATTTCTATCATGGCTTGATTAACCAAAGAGCATTAGGTGAATTTAATGCGCCTGTACGTCATAAGTACTGTTTTCGGAGAAGTTTGTGCCACTGAATAATCAGGTGTTGTGTTTAGGTATGTAGTTCGAACCTGAAAATTCGGGATAGTTTCTGCTACTACTACTAGCCTTTTAGTCGCCCGATTCGATGCATTTCCCTTGTCGTGATTTTCAATTCTTTATGCAAAATCGTACGTTGTTTTTGCCGTAAAAAATTGTTTTCACTTAGAACCAACATGTCGTATTTCTGTCATCCGACTTTCTGGTGCTTTCCTTCATAAGGATATCGAATAGTTCGTTTGTTTATGTTGATGATAATTCCATCGATGTGATATCGGTTGTGCTTTGGTGTGTACACGCTAAATGTGCCTTTCTCGTTAGTTACACTGTACATACATTTTTCTTTCATGCTCCATTCAGCAATTATACGGCTTCCGTTACACGGCTTTTACGTTCTCCCTTGTTTCTACAGGAATGTTAGTTCATGAAAGTGGTTGTCTGCACGCACCTCATTTTCTATCACAGAAACGCTCATTTTACTCGTTGACATGGTCAAAATACACGATATTCTGTTAAAATAGTTTTAACGAGAGGAGCTGAAATATTGTGATTACAACTTATTATTTGGAGTAGTGGATTTTTGTTGTTATATCCTTTGCATGTACATTTATGTGCAGTCTCAATTATTTTGGCGAAAAACGTCACTGAAACCAGAGTCATGATCATTCGGTATAAACCGACATGATCCATTGCTCAAACCGTTTAGATGTTCGAGATGACGGGGAGCTCAATCATAGTTGTGACGGTGGATTTGAGGTGATATAAAAACTGTGAGCAGTTTGCCCTCAAATGAACCATGAAAACCCGAAATCAGCGTTGTTCACACTAGTACAAGTAAACCCAAATGGCAGGACGAAAGACAAATCAAGCGCTAGCTAACATCCCATCTATCATGTTCGTGTTGATCGAGCTATCACCATACTACCTACTATCATGGGTGGAACTGGCAGCATGTACACACCAACATTGACGGGGCTAGAAGTTTGAACGTGATAAAAAGTTCTACTGACATCTAAGAAAATCATAACCGGTTTTTGACAATGAGGCAATAAAATGTTTCAGAAATTAGATGCAACCACAATGATCAGCAATGATTTCATCGCATCTGCCTACTTCTGATAGTTTCTCTCCAACAAATATACCTAGGCAAATAATTGGCAAGCTTTCGCTTCATTCATTCTTCATCTGTGAAAACTTTGCTTCCCCGATTCCTCTTTTCCCAGCTCTTTTCTAGTGAACACGACATTAAAAACTCTAGTGCATTTCTCAAACATCCACCTATTCAAACATTGTCTGAACTCCTGACTTCACCCCACACAAAATGCATATTGAGAACACCTGTTCACGCTGAACAGGTGAACGGTGAACAGTTTGTTTTGGATCTCACCCTCTCCGTGTACTTGGTCTCTTTTAACACAACTATTTCCCTTCTTTTTTTAATCATGTTTACGTACCCGTGACAATGTCCGTCATCTCCAATGTGGTTACCTGTAGTTAGATTGCCAATGAGGTCAGATCGATCAGTCGTGCATTACTACAAAGACTGCTTAATCCATACAGAAATTGAGTGAACTGCATGTCTTCTCTTCAAGAAATACAGTCTCGTTCGATAGAAACTTGCGGAAAGTCTGGAAGAAGTGAGATTTCAAGTCCATGTGACAAACTCTGGGGACCGACTGTGGGTTGAATCGATCTCATAAATCAAGTTATCACAGGTTGTGGATTACTAGCATGCATGAAGTGATATCTTTTCAGCAAGTGAGACGAACAGCCTGTAGCTCATATCCGTCCGGTGATGAATGTATTCACTTAATTTTGTCAAGTTGACCTAATGTCAACCTGATTGAACACTTTTGCATTAGTCCTTGTAGACGTCCTTGCGTTTGTAACACTTAACTAAACTCGTTTTTACTTGATGTTATTTTTTTTACTTCCCGGATTATTGTGTATAAACTGCTTGACTGTTGTGACTTTCCGTATATGCTGTAGTGCTTCCAACAATGCCTTCTGACTTATAATGTTATCACTGATATATTATTGTTGAGTAATTCTGTAGTTGCAGATTTAAAGGGAAAACATTTGCATACATAGTCATTAATTTACAGTGTACAAACTTGATTATGATGGCTGTTTTGTAACACGGTGTTCATTGAGGTAATCTCGTCACACCGTGTTTGAATATGGATTGAAGTCAATAAATTTAATACCTGATTGCGCTATCTGTTAAACATTTGAGGCAAACAACTTCTGTCCCTCATTTAGCTTTCAAAACTCTTCCCGAAACTATACCACAGATTCAGAATCGTAAGAGCATCTTGTTCAACAGATTCATAGCTGGTGAACGTTCTGCCAAATACCAAACACACGACAACGTTCTCTGTTGTGTGTCACGTACACTGGAACTAACATGGTGATACACTAGACAGAGTTTGGTTGAATACCGTTTGATAAACCCTAGTAGTTTGACTGCGGTTAAGTGGAAACTGGAAAGATTAGGTTGATCTATGCTTAGACAAGACTTCCATCAATGGCAAATAATTCCTTTGTTTATAAATATACTAAAACCTCACGTCTTTATCTCAGACAGGTCAACTTAGTTCGACATTTCGTGTATTCGATCCAACTACGTTACTCTACATAATGTTGGGTTGTTAGAATAAACGAACTAGTCTGAATGCCATCTGAAACGCGTTACTCTATTGTAATGTAACTTTTGTGGCGGTGGGTAGATTGCACATAACGTTGTCAAAACTACGATAAGGCTTTGGACAGGAATAAACGCCGAACAATGAAAGAAACTTTGGCCTGTGTGCCGTGTGTAGTGGTCAGGATGAGTTACTGAACAGGTGAGGTAAATGTGAGTATAACTCACTAAGCTGGCGGTGATAACAGGATAAACGAATGAGACAAAATAGTTACAAAGTTCCAACAAGTTATGTAATCAAAAGGGTTTGACTCACAGAAAAGTGTTCGCAAGTGTTCGAGATGACCACTACAATATTCCAAATTACCAGTATCCGGAAGTGGGTGATATCACAGAGTTGCCATGGACTGCTGAAGTGCGATCCAAGATGCGACGATGTTCGTGGTACAACGGAACTAAAAAATTGGATGATAGATCCGTGTAGTATCGTCAAACGACTGCACAACGAAGAGAAGAGCAGACCGACGTGCACAAAATTTGTATTGTATTGCAAGGTCACTTGTATCAATTTGAACAACATGTACAGATGATACAAAGATTATTGTACATGAATGAAACATCGTTCGCAAACAAAAATAAGGAAATCTCTACACGTGCACCACTAACAACGTTGTACAATCCAGAAGATTCTTTCGCTGCACTTGAACACAACATCCAAAATTCGACAAAAAGCAGCAAGGATAATCGAATTTTAAACGTCTGTATTGGTAAATATCCAGCGTTATTGTCGTCACAAGCCAAGATCATGTGTGATCGAGGGTGTGCCGTACGTCACAATTCGACTTTCGTTAGCAACTCGCAGTGCAGGCGACTTGAGTGAGGGGTTCTTTTCCGCCCGTCCTGAAATTACACCCACTTCGAATCCGGTATCAAAGAACAACCTGAAACTGGTAGACTTGAGAAACAGATGACATATTGGAATTTAGCCAGCGTTAAACCTGACCGACTGGCCGGTGCGTTTTTCGATGTGAAGGAGTTGTAAGAGTACGAATGGTTGCGCTTCCTCCTGTGGTGACCGGGACTCTTGTGTTAACAGCAAAATGATTCTTTCCTGTGCGAAGCCTGAGAACGGTGGCGACTGAATGACTACATGCCGGATGATGGCTAACTCCAAGAGGTAATCCGGCTAACAGTTTGTTGCATCCTTTTGAGGGTGCAGTTAGTTGCTTGATGAAAGCTCAATTTTGTTGTTGAGATGCCATGGGAACGTTGATTTACGTTAGTTGAGAACAGGGGGTCGTTAAATCGTTTGCTAATGGTCCAGGTTGGAACCGACTTACGCGTTTTCGGTTAAATTAATAAATGTCTTTCTTAATATCCAACGACAAAGAGGAAAATCTATCTCCGAAACGATCAGCGATTAGGCACTCGCGAAAACCGAATTGGATGCAATATTGGAATGTGAAAATTCTCCATGAATTGAAAAAGTATGTGACCGTACGACAAGTTCGATAACTAAACACCGCACTGTATTGGGGGACGGCGAAACGAAATTGAGCTCACTTAAACAAATTGTCATTGGTTGCACCGGGGCTAAACGACTATTCGCGTATCGAGGAGTGATGCTAATTATTCGCTACTGAAGAATAAATAAGAAAGGGAAGGTCTAATTTTAGCATTTGGAAATTCACAAAGCTCAGACTGAATGAGAGTGGGGAAAACGGTTGCGATAGCTGATGTAAGAACAAAGAAGATTAATGCAGTTCATTTTCACTGAAAAGAATAAAACATAGAGCCATCTTTTAACACTGACCCACTAAAGCAGGGCAATCCCAAAATGGATGGAGCAAACCTCAACAAGATGGGCACTGGGCCCCCGAAATCCGGCTGGTTTTTCAAACTCAAGGTGCCAGTTGTGTCAGGAACGATTGTCAGGCTCAGTAGAGGGACCCGTACCTTCTGCCTTCCTTGTAGCAGCCTGGTATTACCATTTGGACGTTTCTAGAAAGTGAAGTGATCTGGTGTCTCATAATGTAGTGCCATCGAAGAAAACTTACTGTTTTCCGGTTACGATATGGCACTCGCAATCGCGGGAACATTGATTCAATGTCAGCGGAGCCTGTCACCGGGCATTTGTGGAACCACATGAGTAATAATAATAAACAATATATGTTTCTCAACGCACTTGTGGGAGGCATGCTCGGAGGTGTATGGTCATAACAGATATTTCCAGGTGGTACAAAGCAACAAGTGATAACGTGGTAGGACAACCATGAAATTTGTCGGCAAGAAAAAGCGACATCAGAAGGAGAAGGATCGCCGTTCAAAAACGTTTGATGCACGCACCGGAGAAGAAGATTTTTCGGTTGTTCCACAAATTCAGTTTGAACGATGAGATGTTACATTAATTTACCTTTTACGGGGTTAGGTTGGAGGCGACGGTTCAAATATTTCAAGGTCATGCTGGCAATTACTTGCTGTAATTGGCGGTGGGAACTAGTTAACATGCGCGGATTAAATCCGAAGTGCTAAGTATTACATGGCTGCCTTGTTCACCTTTCAGACCGCTACGTCACCGTCGTGCACGACAACCCTGGGTCAACGGACAGTCAAGCAAGCCAAGGGGATGGTTGCATTCAAACGTAACTGTCACCCCTCTGTACCTTTATTTTCCTGGTTATTCTAATACTGTTGCGTGTAGCGTAATACATCTGTAGACACTCTGTCTGCTTTTTTGGTTGTATGCTACAGTGCGAATATATCCTCGAAGAATTTCGCCGTTATCAGATGCAACTTTAGTCGGAAAACACATGTTGAAATAGTTCGATTTGGTGCACGGAAGTCGGGAAGTTCCAAAATCCTGGAAAGAATAAGGCGGAGTCCATCGCAGGACTTCATGGATTGCTCGAAAACGTTAAAAGTAGAAAATCTCGTAAGTGGTTTGGTCAGTGCGAAGTTTTGAGCGTCCACCCACCACACAAATTTTCTTCGCATAACGAATGTTGATGGGAGTTAGAAAGAGGACAATTTATCATGTTAGATGGGAAAATGTGACATTTTCTTTACAAAAACTTCACGGGATACTAAAAATTTTTTCAATAAGGCATGTAATATTGACAAGCAATTGTTATGGTATCCCGCAATACTTGAGTAAACAGCAGCTACTTCCAGAATGATTATCACTTGGGAATAAAACTCCCTATGAAGTTCCGACTTCAGTTCGTTTTAAAAGGTCACCGCTTAGGCAAGAATCCACAGTTTTTAGTACACAATGATTATTGAGTGGTTATTGAAGAGGGCCTGCGGCAGGGGAAACTGCAGGGGATGTGAAATGTGGTTTCAGTGTGATTGTTTAAGGTGATCGGATGAGTACTTATTCTCCACAGATTTCTGTGCGGAGTTTATGTATGCCAGTCAAGTAAATCTTCAAAACCGGCTGTCGTTAATTATAGCCTGACTGATTACCAGGGTGATCAGGTTATTACGAATTGGCATATATACGATATGTGGGAGAAGCTTATATGTGAGTTAAAATTCCATTTTTCTTTCCGTGTGTGTTCTAAGTACAACTCTATAGAAGACTATTCTACAAAATTTACTATAAGCTTTAATTTTATATTGTCCAACTTTCTGTGCAACGTGTGCACAGTGACGCATATGCGAAAATTGTGCTGATTTGCCAATGGCTTCTTGAATACGCAATGAACCAAATGTTGGATGAAGTGGGAGTAAGTGGTGGATACGCAATAAACAGTTCCAGGCAAGATGTTTCAAACTGGGGTTTGATAATAGGGACAGGTACATACGTTATATGCTGCTGACGGCCAAATGTTCTCCGGACCACATTCAAAAAGGTCATAAGAAGTCACACAGATTTTGAAGATGTACAATATTTTTGACGGTGCAAGATAGCTGTACGGGCCCTTCATGGAAACGCTGAATGTTCTTCCTGACTCTGATTTGATTGTGAAATCTATCCCAGATAACGGAATATTCCACAATAAAGTAAGTAACATGTATCTCATTCGAAGGTAACAGAGTCGGTGAAGTGGAATCTTTACTTCTCAGACCATATGGACAGCTGTGTTCGAAGTCAACGGAGAAAGCCGTAGTGATGGCGTTCGAGTGTATCTGTTTGTACAGAGGTGTAAGAATCAACTTTATTCTCCGTAACCAGAGTGGATAAACACCAAGTGTTTGGCAACGTTCACTGTAGGTGAGTGAGGGTGAATATCTTAATAAAAACTTCCGGGAAATGATCGTTGCCCATAGGAAGGTATCAGATTACGGTCAACGGCCGTTGTACTTGCTACTCTACTGTAGAGGTCGTGCCAGAGAAGCCATTGAGGAGTGCGTCATGCTTCCGTCGGCCTCGTCCTATCGCCGAGCGCGCGAGATACCGGGTGATTTGTACGGGCAACCGCACCATGTTGCTCGTAGTAGGTTCGGCCGGGTTGCCCAAGACAGTGATCACAATATCACCAAATCCGCTGCGCCTCTTGGCTCAAGCAAGTTGGACACACCAAAGGATGCCAGCAGACAGGCAAGGGCCTCAACTTACACGGTAACTAAGCAGTGTTTATCGCCCTCTGCAGATAACTGTCTTTTGTGTAGACAAGTTCATGAGCTAGAACGCTGCCCTGAATTCCGTTCAATGAATATCGAGGAGAGATGTGACACTGTTCGACGAAAAAGCGGATGTTTTATCTGCCTCAATCCCACCCACGTAGCTATCCACTGCAAGCTCAGGTTGAGGTGCACTATAGATTGATATAGTGGCTGGCATAACGGCTTGCTACACTTGAAGCCCAATGACCCTGGGATGGATACTCTAGCGCATCAAGGCGCTTGCAGTGAGGCCAGTTGTTCAGGCAAGGAAGAACGCCTGGGAGTCATCCAAGTGCAAGTGATGGTTCCCTCTGGAATCTTAACCACCAACACATTTGTTAATGATGGGCCAGATACAACCCTAATAAGGAAGGGCTTCCTAGATCGTCTAGGCATCTCAGGTACCGCCTCGGCTCTATCAATTACGACGACCGACGTAGCTAAAACAACATTTTTACGAGCACCAAGTTGAATCTGAAGTCTTTAGATGGAAATGAGACGGTTACCATTGATAAAGCTTACTCCGTTGAGGACTTACACATGAGGTCTGTCTATTCAATCCAAAGAGAAGCCAGTGAGTGGGCGCACTTGATGGAGGTTACATTCGGCGAAATTGAGGACGGTGAGGTTACTGTTCTCCTCGGTTGTGACGTGGCTAAAGCGCACCGGGTCCAAGATCAAAGGTTAGGCGGACGTAAACAGTCAAACGCATTGAGGATCCTAGTGGGTTGGATGTTGTGCGAACTTTTGACTAGTAAATGCCAGGCGAAGGCGTCCGTCAACTGGCTTTCACAAGACATTCCTAATTGAGTAGACCAGATTGGTGCGTTATACGATACTGAGTTCGCTGAAATATCACCGACTGGCCCAACACTCTCCAGAGGGGATACGGTGGCCTTATCACTAGTACAGTCGTCTGCGATGGACGCAAACGAGCATTAAAAAGTACCCATTCCTTGAAAGGATGAGCACCTCACCTTTACTAACGACTTCAAAATTGTCCAGAAACATTAATCTTACTTAAAAAGGAAGTTTGCGCGTAATGCAGATAGGTTCTTGAAGTACGTGGACTTGATACAACATCACATTGAACTTGAGTATATCGAAAGGGTCCCCGAAGCCCATCTTGATCGAGGCTACCCACACCGGTGGTACCTGCCGCACCACCCCGTACTAAACTCTAAGAGACCAGGAAAGCTCAGAGTAGTCCTCGACTGCGCGGCTGAATACCAGGGGCTATCTTTGAATAAGGGGTATTGTCAAAGCACTCACTTGATTAAAAACTTGGTAGGGGTATCGCTACGATTTTGCACGGGGAAATCGGCAGTCAGTGAATATCGAAGAGACGTCTCTTCAAGCCCACATCCCCGTTCGTGACAGAAGTATGTTCCGTTTTCTTTGGTGGCCCGAACATGTCCTTGTGAGATCCGAAGAAAATTCGACAAACTTAGCTCCGTGCGGTTTGTCGGGCGGCCCAAAACGCCCCGAGTTCTTCAGTCGATCTTGCAGGTCATGGCCTCCGAAACCTAATTCTCTCCTTGAGCCCAACGACATTGAACTAAAAAAGATACCGGCTAGTGCTAACCTTATCGTTCAAGCAAACGGCCTGCGTAACCTTATTAGTCGATATTAGAGTTAAACTCAATTGCTTACAGCCGTGTTGTGGCTTACCCGGTTTAAGTACTGCACTATGGAACTCCACAGCTGGCGACTGGAAATGATTTTGAAAACCGGTTTCCTGAGTTTAAAGGAAATCAAAGCGGAAGAAGTAGAATCAGTTAGATTAGTGCAGTCGGAGTGCCCCCTCACCCGAGGAAGTAGCCTTGCCATCCAGACTATCTGGCCGTGATAGTCTCCATGTTCTCTGTCAAAGGAGCCCGTTGAAGAAATCGTTGCCCGTCATGCTTGAAGGAGTTATACGGGTAGGAGGTCGAATGTCGCTATCGGCTTACAGTTTCGAGACCATGCGCTCCGTAATTTTGCCTAAGCGTCATCACATCATCGACCTCATCATAAGATATCACGAAGCCGAAGGTCACTCCAGGGGATCTCGTGTATTGTGCTCGCTGAGGAGGCACTTCTGGATCACACAAGGTGGCGCGGCGGTTTAGCGAGTCATTAGATCATGCCTAGCCTGCCGTCGCCGTCGCGTTTCAGCCGGTAAGCAGCTAATGGCCCCTCTACCATCTATCAAAATAAACTCAGAGTGGCAACCGTTCACTAACGTTTGGTTAGATTGTTGTGGACCTATCTTGTGTGATTGGGATCCAAAAATGATATGGATGTAAATTCACTTGCTTACAACCCCGAGCCATGCATATCGAAGTAGCTCACACGTTGAATATCGACTGGTTTACTATGGCCCTGTCAGAATTGATCGGACGCAGAGGTACACCTGAAGCGATTTTTCGGGTAACCGTGCCAATTTTGTAGCCGGTAACAAGCCGCTTAGGGGCTGGGTTCACAACTTAGGTAGTAGGTCCGTCAATGACGAGCTCTCACAAAAGAGAATTCAGTGGCACTTCAACCCACCATGTGCTAGTAATCGGGGTGGAGTATAGGAGCGATTGATTCGATCTGTCAGATGCATTTTGAGCGCATTCTGCTGAGGGCAACGAATCGATGACGGAACCCTTCTAACTTCATTGGCTGAAGTAAAACGTATCATAAACAGCAGACCATTGTTTCCTGTTGCCGCGGGCGGTCTTGACAACATCGCTCTAACCCCGAGTGACTTAATTCTCTTGAGGGGCAATACACGGTTGGTCCCAGAGTGAAATCTGGTAGATGGGTACACTAGGTGTTGAAAACAAGCGAATCACATGGTAACTACCTTTTGAAAAAGGTGGTCTCGAGAGTATGTGCCATCGTTGCAAGTGCGCATGGAGGTGGTCGACGTGGCAACTTAGTTTCCAGGTGGTGACGTTGGGCTTGTTGTATCCAATAGACTGACCAAAGACGAGTGGCCCCTGGGCCTAGTTACGGAATGTGAAGTGGACGCTGACAAACTGGTCCGTATCGCAGAGATTCGCACAAAGACAGGTCCATTAAGGAGAAACGTGGGGCGCCTTTGCTTGTTAGAAGAGCATGACCGTTAAACACTACAGTTCGTGAGATCTCCATCGTATATCGTGTGGATAGTTATGTTAAGTATAGGTAGATATGGAGCCAGAACTGCACAGCACTATCAGCGGTCTGTCAGATGCAGACGAATTTTGGCGGACGCTGGAAAGCTGTTGATTCATGAACTGAGGGAATTCGTCCTCATAGTTTGCCTTCGCCATTTCCCCCCACTAACATGACACTTGTTCCCAATACCTCACCAACACCAAATTGGGTCACATTAAACTAATGTATCATTAAATCTCCGCGGAGCGAGTAGCTCTTCTTGACTTGGTCTATTGGCGTGACAGCTCACCTTTGACCTTGCTGGTTCTGTTGAAAAACTGTTGATTCTGTTGGACGAGACTATCGTCGTGAACGAATGAGGTTTGCTTTTTGTAATTGTTGGCGCACTTCTTTATTAGTACCGTAGAAATTGTCTGATCCAATCTTATTTTCATTCCGGGGATCCATTTTGGGTCTGCGCGTAACCCAACGATTAGACGTGAATCGTTACAGTGGCATATTGTAAGCGGATATTTATAATATCAATCAAAACATTGCACGGAACTCTAGGCGTTTTCAACGGAGTAATGGATAGTACTGTTTTCTCTGCCAAACACAGTAGCTGAATGTGAGTCGAAGATTCCGCATATTTTAACAGGGCCATCGACAACCGTTTTATCTTTGAGAGTTCTACCTTCTGTAGCAGGGTCTTTTTTGGAAATTCTCCGTCTCGCCAGTTGCATCCGTTTCATGCCTACCTGTTCGTTACCGAGTGCCAGCTTTTCTTCGTTTATATAACGCAGTTGCGTTCTATGTTCTATGAATTCAAACATGTTGCTCAGATTCACTACTGGGAAGAAATCTAGTGGTCTTCCGTTCATCCACTCAAATATTTCAAGTCTGCCACTCTTCTTTGCAGTAAGAATTCTACCATGTGCATATAAATCGACTTCATATGAACCAGATTTTCGTTGCAAAACAGTAATGCCTGATAAGTTCCCCGGTTGCTGCCTTCGGGACTGATGTGAGAAAGAACTTATTCGAGTTTAAGGATCTTAGTAAGAAGAGGGCATTCTAATTAATAAACGTGATCAGACGGTAGAATACATCTGTCGGTCTGGTGGTTGTATTGGGGTCAGAAAGACACCTGACGATATCATGGTCATTTCCTGAAAATTGTTTCAAGACGGATATCTCTACAGACGAGATGCATATAGCGGATTGTAGGTCAAAAATAATCCTGTCCGCTGGGCCCTAGGACAGGTTGGTTCCACCCGCTCAGTTAAGTGCACGGGAGAGATTTAGCTTGTCTTGTGATGAAAATCACGGCCTCCCGGAACGAAAGCAGGAACTAGTCTTTGTGGCACAAAGCAAATCTCGATTTATTGAGTTTCTATTGGTTATTTTATAGACAAGACGTATCAGTAAAATGGAGAAATACACTTGGTGCTATTGCTTCAGCTTTCCTATTGGCCGGCTCCACCTCGCTAGTAGCTCGTTTGTTTAAACAAGTGACGCACTTAAACAACTTGTTTTAACCCGACGCTCGTTATAAAAAATCCGACGCTGGAGCGGCGTGCTGTCCTGATTGGTTCCCACGCTGACATACCCGTCTGCTCGCCCTGTCGACACCGATCGACCGTAGTCTTCCACGAATCCCTGGTTAACTTTGTAACGATGCGTTTGTCTAATCCAAACCCTTTACACCTTGCAGATGCTGACAGTAAGATCCAAGAGATATTACACATGTTACAATCACCACTTATCAGTATCAATTTGGAAGACCTGTTTGAAACATTACATATCATCTCTCCAAGGTCATTCAAATCATTGCTAGTGTAACGTGCGGTCGAAACCAGCAAGCGCGCACAGGTCGAAGTTGAATTGTTTATCGGGGCGTGCTGCTGTGTTGTCGACGCCGTTCTAGTTATCGTTTGTGTAAGTCGTGTGCATGGCTTACTGGGCCTTTGGCTCATGTTTGTTTTCTTGTTGTTCCCTTTTACAGGACTTGTTGGAACCCCTACTTCGGAAGAACGCTGTTCCCTGGTGTCTCCACGTTGCCCCACGTTGGTCCGCAGGTGTGCCGGACAGTCAACGTGTAAACGGCCGGCTTGCATGCTAGACTAGTAGCATCAGGCAGTCGGTAAATGCATCCAATAAGTAGGGCGCATGAATCTATAAAGATCATTAACCACAACAAGTCATCAATTCTATTAAAACCGGATTCGTCAGGTCCAACCGCAGAAAATTGCACTTTTAGGTAAATAACGCACCCGCCGCCTCGTCCCGTTGGATTATCCCTACGAAATATATTGTATCCATTGAGGCTTATTTGCATGTCTGGATTATCAATGGAGCACTATGTCTCAGTGACGAGAATGACATGAGGATTAGACAAAAAGACAAATGATCTACAGATGTGCATCTTACTTGTCAGTGATCTTTCGTTTATGGGTAATGAAGTAATGGAACTTTCTCTGTCGGGGGCAACATATAAACTGCTGGATAACTGCATAGTAGATGGGACAGTAGGTTGCGAAGTATCATATGTAGAGGTTCGGTCTCGGGGGCCTATTAATTTTCCACTCATGTTTGAGTGGATGTCCGAATGATTTGACTTCAGGGCAGAAGGCGCTGGAGAGGTGTGCGATCGGCAGGATAATTGAGTGGGATATGGGTCCAGGTAGTGGCGAATAAGTTTCCGAAGAGTGCACTGAAAAGGACGGTTTTAGCTTATATTTGTGTTGATTATGTAATTGGGCGGTAATATGATCGACTGGGTATATAAGTTAGGAATTTGGTTACTTGTAACATTTTTTTTGGATAGAAGTATAGGGTGTTGCGGACCTGTTGAGTAATGCATGAAAAGCGTTAAACTTATCAGAGTTGTGGATTGTGTTAAAGGCAGTAGAAGACAAACCGTTCATTTTCATATGCGAAGCGTTCACTCTAAGAATGTGATTCATAAAAGCAGATTCTTAGCGCTTACCAAATACCGCTGATTTACTTTGCATTGCAACTCAGAAACACTATCCTCCAACAGGTCTTACTGTTGATTTCGAGACTCGTTCATACTTTCCTGATCTGCAGTTTTTATTTACAGACACTCTGGATAATTAAAGGAAGCACCCACCTTAAGAAGGTGGATTTGATTGTCCACCATCGTCTTTGCTCCGGGAATTTAGGATATTACCCTTTGCGCTCTGGAGAATTTTCGGCGCCCCAGGCCAGGGACTCATTTTAGTCGGCGCCTTGGTTGACGGACGGAATCGCCGATGACTAGGGAGGTACTTTTAGCACTAATTGCGTGTTTCGTTGGAGAAGCTTGACTGCGCCTAGCATCAACAGTGCTGGACGTGGTTAGCTTTCCAATATTTTCCTGGATGGGAATCGTAACGGTGTTGCCAGTTACAACTTGCTGATCCAAGGAAGTCGTGGGGCGATCGAAGTCAACAGTCAGGGCACTAAGCTTACTGGTTGCGCTTCTTGAGTTCTTTACTTAGGAAATATTGGTTCGGGATATCTCCCTTTGGAACTGCATCTTGCCACCAACAAAGTCGGCTGTCATGTACCTGTCGGAAATAATTATTAAGAATAAGATTTTGAGGTGCCTTACCGAGACTGGACGTCACTCCACACGAAAAAGTGGATTAATGAGGGGCGAGTCCCACCTCACCAACCCGATTTACTCCCGTGACGAGTTAGAACTGAAAAGAGTTGAGCTTTGTTACTTGGAACTCAAGAAGGTATGGATCCAGTGAAACACCATTTGTTAATTCTCAAGCTAGAGACCTCTGGCGTTCCTTCAAGAATGCTAGGATGGATACAGGACTTCTTGAGGAGTAGCACCTTTCGTGTAGAGATAGCAGGGAATAGATCCACAGAAGACGCAGTGGTGAGTGAGGTACCTGAGGGATCAGTGCCCGAGACGCTACTGTATCCAACGTTGGTCAGTGATCTCACCCAAAGCCTAAAGTACCCTTGCTACATCTTTGCTGATGATGTGAAGAAGATCCTGAAAACACGGGCATGCAGGAGCACCTGAATGCTGTTCAGGAGTGGTCAGATGAATGGCACCTACCACTTAATGTAGACAAATGGAATCAGTTGCTCGTCGGGGTACAGCCAAGGTCATTCAGATATTTTGGCAGGGAGGGTAGAGAGAGGGATCTGAGGAGGGTGGAGACAACCAAGTGCTCGGGAAGGCTCATAGACAGCAACTTCAAAGTTTATAAACGGTGTCAAGAGGGGGTCAAAAAGGAAATAGACCGTCGTATATATCGAGAAAGACGTTCGCGTCAAGGTGACCGGAGGTGTTGTTGGTGCTTTATAAATCTTGTGTTAGGCAACATCTGGAATACTGGGTGCAGGTTCAGAGCCCTCAAATAGTAAAAAACGATATTTTGTGACGCAGTGGATTTTCGGTAGTCACAGCGATCGGGCAACTTTCTTTTGACCGAAACGTTCATAAATGTACATAGTCCGGAGTGTTTGCAATGACAGCGGCAACGAATATCGAACCCAATCGAACCTCATCCGCTTTTGGCCGCAAATTCGAAATTTGATTTAAATGCTCTTGCTATTGTCTGCTCATATGTTTGTCTTATTGGCGCCCTGAGCATCAAACAACTGCATACGTTTACTGTTATTCGTTACTAAGTAGCATATTGATTGAAATTTTTGGGTTAAATTGTATCTGTCTCTGGATCCGTTCTATATCTTATATTGCTTGTTGCTTATGACGGTGACTTGGGTCAGATACAGGAGCACTGGAACCCAACAAACACTCGCTGAGACGGTGAGCACTTGCAGCCATTACGGGTGCAAAATGTCTGTTCAAAACGGCATGCAGTGCTAGCAGTGCCAAAGGTGGTATCACTTTAAGCGCACTGGTATACATGAATACCAGTACAAACATATTTACTCCTCATCTCTGAACTTTATATGCATGAGCTGCCAATTCGATGACAGTCAGTGCGTCGCTTTGCCGCCGACTGTTCATGCGCGCTCCATAAAAAGTGAAGCGACACAGAAAACCTGCGGCTGTAAATGTAAGACTCTGTTCGGCACAGTTTGCCTTTCCACTTCGTCCATGGAGATTAGGCTGAAGGAATACCAACAGACCTAGTCTGAAATGAAGTCGGAACTTCAGTCTTTGAATCAGTATATAGCGGTCGCTCTCTCTGGGGTTGCAGCCATTAGGAAGACAGTTGCCCTATCAACTGTGAAGATAGAGGAGGCAACAACCAATATGAAAGAGGGAGCTCTCAGAGAGAGGAGAGTTGTTTTATGGGGTCGAATCCCCCCAACGTCCTCTCTAACCGAGTTCGCTAAGTTAGTCCTGACTTCTTCATTCCCCCAGACGTTGCCAATCTTGTACTGATGAGCAGGCTAGGCGCTAAGACAACCAAAAGTTCATTGGACCTATTAGTAACCTTGCCAGCCATACTTGATCCCAAGATTGTAGTGGGAGAAAACGACGGCTTTGAAGTGCCCCAACGCCCACCTTAAATGCTTGTCTTTTGATCTCTCTCGGTGAGGGAGAGCGAGACGTGAACAGCGGAGTAAAACCAAGTCGCTAATCATGGCAGACCAGAAACTACAGCTTGAGACCAAAGTCGTAGTTCCTGCACCAATGGTACCCACTCCGACATATGTGCCAGAGGAGGAAAACAATGATGACGTCTCCGGAGTCGCCATTCCAACAACACTGTCCTCAAGCATGGACATCAATGTTTAAGACATTGTACTTAGGCAGTCTCTCAAGATACCTAAGCCAAAAACCACAGATCCGCCCCGTAGAAAATTCTTTCTTTCTAGGATTTGGAACGATAAGGACTCTTGAGGCCGCCGCCTGTGATTAAAAAAATATTGTTCGTCCGTCCCCAAGGGTAGTTCTATCGGTGACCCCACTGAACGGCGCACACTGCCCCCCTTTAGGTCCTCCATTCAAAAGAGGAAAAAGGTCAAATTTTCCGTGGGAGAAAAATCCCGGACATCCTCCGAAAAAGAGGAATTTAGCGGGGGCGCAGAGGCTGCAAGGAGTGCCACCAAGAATGCTGGTCGGACGTCCTATAGGAAAGCTGACGTACGCACAAGCGGTGACGTCGAGTCCTCAGCATCACGAGAGAGCCATTCGGTGGCTCAGACCGAATCCAACCCACAGCCACCATCTTCAACTATGTCTTATATCTCAAGTTTTTCTTCGCACTCCCCTATCCAACTTCTCGCCAAGTCATATGCGGATGTACCTCTCAAGTGCATGTGCAGAGATTTCATTATTTTTACTTCATTTTGCTAACATTGCGTAACTGTTGCATCAAACCACATTGCACATTTTTGTTGGACCTGAGTAGAAAACAACAAAACCACAACACATTTCCGAATAAACCTTGCTACACGCGGTTACTGGTTCTTCCTACAAGGCCGGTGGTTGCTATCCAGTTTAAAGCATCCTGTTTGTTGGATTAACTTCCAGCTCGGTTACTTTGCATCCTCAACTACGCTTGGAACAATCCGAATACATTCCAGCATCATTGGACGCCTCACGAACATTGTCATAGGTGAGTCCAGGCGTTGACTTCACTCATTGGTGAGTCCAGGCGTTGACTTCACTCGTTATTTTCGTATCGAGAATTATTGTAGTCTACACATCTTTTCCGCTACAAATTGGTGAGCTCGACGTGAGTTTCTTTTACCTACCCTAATTTTGATATTTTATTATTTTGACATGTCTCAGTGCAGTGTTGAAGTTGACAATGATTTCATGGAGGCATCCATAACTATTCGACTTCCCACTTTTTGTATTTCATATCCCCGACTGTGGTTCGATCAGGTCGAAGCTATATTCGGGACACACAGAGTTAAGCCACAACCAACGATGTATTCATATGTAGTTCAATCTATCCCAATTGAGATTGTTGACTAAATTTGTGATCTTATTAATGAAATACCTCCCGAATGCCCATATGACACTTCAAAAGAAGCCTTGGTAAATAGAATTGGACTGTCAGAGCAGAAGAAATTAGACCAGTT
>LUCH01005747.1:22656-32662 GCA_013368495.1 Paragonimus heterotremus | reverse complement strand
CAGCCGTGTAGTGAAGCGCGCGGTACACACGGGGATCATGGATGCCGTGAGTCGTGGTGACGTGTCTACATGGCACTGCGAAGTGTGCGGCAGCGAGTGCGATGGCCGTCTGGACCTATTTAGGTCATAAACGTGTTCACAATACGCCGTGGGCAAAGAGACAACGAGTACATTAAGTTCACCCGGGTTATGTCAGTTATATCCTTTTTTCTCGTTCGCATCGACTAACGACCACCGTCACTTGACAGCTCACCCACTTCCCTTTTCAGAAACCTGACCTTCTACCTCCCCTTCAGCTTCGATGGTGTATAACATGTTGAATGTTTCGTCTGCTTTTCAATCAAATTTTAAATCTTTTCCTCCTTATCATTTCTAGAGTACACTAACATACACTCTTATACTGAACTACTTTTTACATTATGTTTTTAATATCTCTCTTACCCGTTTAGATCTTACCATTGGAGTCTCAAAATGTATTTTCCGATAGACAGGTTTCCGTTTCGTGCTAGCCAATCAGTTGGCTAACCAGCATTGCAAGGCTGGAAACAAAGGCTTTACTCGCACGCTCCCTTGTCTTATTCTTTCGAGTTTACACTGGATGTCTGGGGAGTGAGTGGAACCAAAAGTGGTGCAGCGCAAGCCACCTGTGGTGATGGCTAAGTGTAGGCATACTTTGGCTCCGGACACTGTGACAGACTAATCCGAAACGGATGCCACCAACCGTGTTAACGCTGGAACCTTATTTCGAAAAATGTCAGATATGCGAGAGCTTCAACACAAG
This sequence comes from Paragonimus heterotremus, assembly GCA_013368495.1. Taxonomy (NCBI): domain Eukaryota; kingdom Metazoa; phylum Platyhelminthes; class Trematoda; order Plagiorchiida; family Troglotrematidae; genus Paragonimus; species Paragonimus heterotremus. The sequence continues at coordinate 31,881 of LUCH01005747.1, read as the reverse complement.
CCGAGAGAACTTAGAATGGGAAATCATGGAAAACAACTTATGACCGCGCACTTCTACAAACAAGTTCTTAATCTATACTAAGGGCGCATCCTGTGATTTTTTGTTCAAAAGCGTGTGGGGTTTGAAGGAGCTCTGAAATCACTTCAGAAACAAGTATACTGGCCATTCGTAGAGAGCTCAAACAGAGCTGCCCGTTCCAACAGTTGGTGAACTCCTTCCTTCTTCTTCGTAGAGTTTCACGACGATAATGAAGAATCTGTCAATTCTAGTACATAAATGGACCTGTTGCGCGGCAACGGTTGAATCGGTAGTCGAAGTAGCCGCAAATGGTCTCACAAATATTTAAGATATCTTCAAATAGCACATCGAAATCAGTCACTTCTAATGTTGCATTCAACTTGGAATCATTCTCAGAACTTGATTGACGAACGTCTCTGCTCTCAATAAACGACTTCTCGATAAATCCTAGAACGTAACTCACGCACGACGAACGGAATTCTCAATGGGGACATATAAAAATATGGAGAAATATTTTATGAAAATCAATCAGGTTATTCGCTCTAACGTTAAAAAAATATCGGTGTACCTGAAAACTTCAGTAACAACACAAACTCCAGTCGAGTCTGAAGAACAACCCGAGGTAGATTATCACCGAAATGCCAAGCTCCTGTGAGTACCACCTCTCCAATATTGAGAGGAACAGGCCAACCAACCCAAGCCGACACATCCATTGAGCCCAATCAGAATACTTGAAATACTGTCATTGTAACATGTGAGAAACTATCACTTCGTCCGATTACTGCAAAATCATGCATTCCTTTGCTGTTCGAACAGATGCAATTCAAATAATGTAAAATACATCAGGTGCCTGGAGATCACTCACGCGCCGGCCTGGCTACGACAAGTGATTTAAATCAAAATTTCAGTGATCGATTATAGGTTCCGAAGTCATTGGGGTTTAACAGCTTGGAGGAACAATATTAACATGTTCGCCCCAAAAACGGTAATGACTGTAGAAACATGAGGCACAAAAAATCGATGTAAAATTGGAGTATAGTGAGAAAAGTACAACCGGGACATAGGTGGTCAGGCGCACAAGTGCGCCACAATAGGTAACACTCCTAACACTAACACTAAAGACCGTTCGTCACTTTGTTCAGGTGGTCATACTACAAACTTGTAACAGCATCGGGAATGTATGCGACAAGTAATCGCTAGAAGTCAACCATTTACGTTGTTGTCATGATAGATTTGAGCAGGTCTTTCCAGAATGAGCGTACCTCAACACTGGACGAATGTTGACTGTGTTTCAGACTGCTCACCCGGTGTTCACCACGTCGAGGTGTATACTGAGGCGGACATCTAGTTTTGTGTTCTCGGTAAGCAGACCAAAACGGCGAGCTGTTAGAATCTGGACGTACTTGTCATCAATAACGGTTAGTCTCTATCGTCTATTCCAACCAGATCACCTAAAAAGGGCAGCTGGTACATATTACTCCAGGTAACAGTTATACCTGTCGGTATATCTTTCCCAAACGTGTTCCCATCTTTCCAGTTTATTTGTGTTACTTTCTATATCGCCTCACGGTACTTCGAATTATTTACGGAAGCATCAAGGTAGTTTGCCGATTAAGTCCTTCATTCAATCGTATATCTGCCCATAGCAGACCACTGAAGCGATTCTTCAATCAGCTAAACGTAGCCATTATTGCAAGTGACTGACCTTGATGAGTGCCGTAGTGTCTCACACGGTGGATCATTGGTCAACTCTATGCAAAACAGTTTTGCTGAAGCTCACGAGGATTTAAGTTAACAGTGAACAATTAGTACAGAAAAGTATACCTTTGATCTATAAGGAGGGAAGTGACACCGACATCGATTGTGAGTTATATTCCAGAGGGAGAATCATTAACTTCTAAATAGTGTATCGGCACTGCTCATGATCAATAAGTATACAGCCACTATCGCCTTCCACCAGTCTCGTCCAAATGAGGGACATAAGGGGGATTTTACTACGTCATTTCTTTTTTATCTTTCGAGAAAACACCTCCTTCGCCTGCTCATCTTATTAGCATTAACTAACTTACCGATCATATTAACCACACGTATCTCACCAACAAACGTGGCGCAAGTTCACCTGCTTTCCCACTGACCAAACCGCTGGCTGACGGTTATTCAGTATGATCATAATTAATGTAACACGATAAAGAAACAAAAAATGTTTATTTTCAACAGAACGAAAAGTCGTAGTTGACATAACTGGCTCATTCCATGGGCAAACACAGAATATCCCTGTGTTTCGAAGGCTTCGGCCATTTAAAGCTGTCCTTTGTTTCTGATACACTCAGTTTCATGCTATTTAGATCCAACTGTCCTATACGATCAAAATGCATCATATAGTTCGGTGTCGGGTTGACCTGATAGCCCTTCAGTTGAACTTGCGCCGGATCGATACCCACCATTGAACCACGGCCACGAACATCTTCCGGCTGTTCGAAAGAAGTTCGATGTGTGCTTGGTGGCATGGTAACAGCCATTCCAGTTTCCACAAAGGTCGGTTCAAGATACTCATCCTGATATTCCGATCTGCCTGGAAAGCGTAGTTGTATTCCAGCGGTTTTTCGTGGGTCATCTTTAACATTATAACGCTCCATGAACTTTGACTGGTCCACGTGACAGTTGTCCCAGTCGCTTGGTGCCGTGTAGTTCTGTGTACCCACGGTCTCCGCACGTATCCAATCCGAACTAAGATGCCACCTGGGTGCTATCGGTGGACGAATTGAAGTATCATTCGTGTTTAGTAATGTACCAATGTCATCAGAGTTGTACTTCTTCAGGAAACCCAAATTACGCCGATAACCGCTATATCCATTTCATCCAAATATTGATCGATTCTACGTTTCGCTGCAGATGCCAGCGGTTCCAGTTCTCTATTCAAATCTGTCAGTTCACGTATTGCCCACTCGTGTGCCGCACGTATAGAAGTGTCTGTCCAACCGATTCCATCCGGTTGGCTTGAGCTCGTTCTGAGTTCTGCGTTCGCACACTCTTCGGTTGTACACCGAACATTCCCGTGGTGCATGTTGGCACAATAGCGTGCGAGAAACTGACCACCCGGGTCTGCCAATTTATCCTTCACTCGTAACAGTGCCTGTCGTTGCGTTACAATTTCCCTCTCAGGAAATCTCTCCCTCCATTTTGATGACGCATCAGTGAAAAGCTGATCTTCCAGCTTGAGTTGAGCGAGATATTCGGCAGCCTTTTGGAGTTCCCTAGCGATGGCTTTTGTAGTGTACAAATGGGGGCTAGAAGATATTTGTCGAATAGCTCCATTCAGATAAGTCAGCGCTTCTCGGTACACCGAATCGTAGGTTGATGGACCGGGCTGAACATGTTGGTACCGTGGTGCTTGATCAGTTATCATGTTTCAGTCCTGTGCAAAACAACAGTTGCAATTACACCCCGTTTTTAACTATATCTACGAGTTTAACAACTCATTCTGAACAGGCTGAATCCATTCGACTTGGTTTATTTAAACTGCCCATGCATTATCGATCACAGTAGCACGTGCAAAAATCGTACTTCCCAGCAGATGTGCATACTAACTGCCCAATCAGAGTTGAGTTATGTTGACTGCACAACAAAGTAGTTTCACACAGCCGTTTGCATGGTAACAAGGTATAAACTAAAATGGATTCACTCTAATAAAATAATAATCCGAAACAGATAGGATGCAACAAATAATGTACTCGAGATAAATAATCACACCTAACTCAGTATACAATACGTGAATCGAAATCTACAAAGCAGATTGGAGTTTTAGGCGGTCTCGATGAAGCTGACCTGTTGAATGGCTTCAGCTTTGAATCCAAGATAAGTTTCTAAGTTGTAGAGACGTCTACTTGTTGTATAACATAAAAGTTGTCGACTGACCATCTGGGATTTGTCTGAATGAATACCGACTGGAACTGCCGACTCCATACGGGTTTTTGTTTGACTTTTCAAGTCTGCTACTCCGATAAACTTTCTAGCACCCGTTTTATGGCTGTTTTCTGAATACCACTGAAGTGTCGCTTTAAAGTGAGCACCCAGGAGACCTGCGACTTGAAGACAAATGGTGTACATGAACTGAAGTATGCCTCCGTTAGCAAATTAGGAACCACTTGACACAAATTTTGGAATTCATGCTGGATAATCATGCTATTCGACTTGAAAGTAGACATAGATTCAGGTAGAAATCACTTTAAAAGTGTTCAAAAACCACTCGTCTTTGGTTGGTGCAACTAGATACAGAGTTGAGTGACGGCTGGGAAGTTATCGAACAGAACGAAAGAAGGGACGGCGTAAATAGATGAAAGACAAGCACGGGTTCGCTGCAATCATTAAACACGGGGGTCATTAGTTGTAGAGAAACGCTTTTTCCATGTCCTTGTGTCAGTCACAATAGATTAAATGAACTAACCTAGATGGAGTGACGCTCTCTGTCGTCTCGAAACGAAGCCAAACAAGGTAGTCGTCACAAACTTCCTCTGTTAAATGCCAAGTATTCAGTTGAATGAACGGATCGAAAGTTGGGCACCATCACTAAGCATATTCTCATTGAGATTAATTAATACCATTGACTTTGAACTGAATATCACGACAGAACTTGCCAAACGTTGTTGATTGCATCAGTTATTCGGCATGTCATCAACTCCGTTGCTCTGAATGACGAGGTTCTTCGGACTCTTTTTTCTTGCCAGCAGATTCACATTTCTCTTTCCCATGCTTTTGTCAACGAGGTTCTCGTGATACGCACAAGTTCGTTCATCAGATGCCGGTTTCAGTTTATCCGATGAACTGGATATCGTTTCGTTAACCATTTGTGAACCCTAGTTTTCAATCCGTCTTTTGCCGATAAATATACCGACGAATGACAAGGGGAAATTCTGTCACATTACGATCACGAACTACGAGACACCGGTGTGCCGGAAAGGCAGAACTTCTTCAGATGCAGCATGTCCTAACGGTGTTTAGAGTTAGGATCTGCGAAAAAACACAGTAGACTCATGTTATTTTAACTGCACGGAGAGATTAACTTTAACGTGTAACAAATCGATGCACCGATCTCCATTGACTGAGAACCTGGGAGTCACAATAAATACAGTCAAAGAAATGATGAACAAAACAGTCTGTGTTAATTTGAACTAAAATCGGTAGTAATTTCGTTTTCCTACATTAATGCCGACCTGTCTCACATCCCGTGAAGAGCTGGATAAATAAACGAAGGTTGTACGTACGGTCTAATCAGAAACGATTAATAACTGTGATGCTGTCTGTCAGCCTACCCATGCGCATATCACCTGTGTGATTTCGTTCATCGCTGAATGATACAGAGTATACTCGGGAACCTCTGGGGACACTTAAAACTGGCATCCAGAAAAGCGAAAATGATATCGGAAAACGTGACGACGTTAGCCAAACATCTCAACTGGAAAATGTATGGAAGGACGGATTCATAACAGGATGGAGAGACATCATCATTTACTCGTTTGAACAGAAAGCAAAACCATACCGAACGGGGGCGTATATAATTCAGTCAATCCAAGTAGTTGATTACATAACACATCTAGTGATGAATAAGAGTAATCAATGGGTAAATTTCACAATCCATTCTGGATATCACAAATGCCCGTATATCCGGTTAGATTGTAGGATGGTACGACTTTAAATAGCTTTCTCAACTTGCTAAACAGTTCCTACTTTCCCAACGAAGGTTTTTAGAAACAAACGAAAGTACTAACAGTTGCTGTCAATCAGACTTGCCACACCTTTAGTGTGCAAATACATATCGATTCAACTAAAATGAGCAAGGAAATCCACTTTTATCGGCTACGCCGTCTAAACCACACTTAGTGAAAATGAACCACTCATCAGCGAACCATTTCCCAGGCAAATATTCATTATTTCACCCAGAGCATCACAGTTCCGCAGACCTGGACATGCTGACTGACAGAGAAGAGATCTGGCGACTGATTGAAATGTGGGCGATGGACTAGGTATTTATGATTTCGCTTTGGGAAACTGAATGAATAAGCAGGTTTATGGAAAGTTTAGGATGAGTACTTCAATGATGACACCAAGTGTTCAGTGTTTCAATTTCTGTATGGGTTGCTATCCGGTCAACTGGAAGAAGTGAACTGGACTGGCGAGACCATATTGTAAACAGTTAGAGCCACGAAAACTTACTGTAAAAACACATTTGCGCGATCAGAATTACCGAGTAGTGCAACATTATAATGCACTCGCCGGGACAGCGCTGTACGGACACTCAAATAGTCTCCTTACCTTGACCTACTCGTTAATCTCACAGTATAATAATTTCAAAATTTCACAGAGTTTCAACAAAACGGATATGCAGGTACATCTGAGGTTGACGCTTTCGAGGGCATGGCACAAGATAAAATAGGAACATATGGCGGGGCTTTTCGACGGCATGCGATGAAGTGTTGATGTCGCAATCATCAACACACAGAAGCTAGGTGTAACGACGAGTCAACTCATGCTAACTGCGTTATGAATTTACCGAATTATGTGCACGTGCTCATGACGTGGTGTTCCATGGGATGAAAGAGCGAACGGCGTACACTCAAATGAGATAATCGACTGGTGGAAGAACCACCGACATTCAACAAACGACCGCTTTGACAAGTTAACAGCGAAAGCTAAATACCTATTATGCTTGCCCAGCGCTCACTACACGCTGTTAACTGTTCACAAACTTCTATGATCCATAGGGGCAGAGGGCTGCTAAACTTTTTGATCAGAAATATACATTACCACAAGCTTCATTTGGCTAGATATTCCATCGGTACTTAGGTAATATAGATATACATTTTCTTCTGTATATTTTTCTTATATATAATCTTAGTAAGCACTACTTTCTTCTGCTGTTCAGGTATATATATACCTGGATAGCAGAAGTGCTTACTAAGAATATGTAACAAAACAGTAAGAATCGATATTAGAATAACAATTGCATCCATTCTAATAAACGTCGGCGATAAAAGATTTCAGTATCAGCACAAAAAAACGCAGCGAAGTGGGCCCAGAAACCTGATACCATCTTTAATTTGGATTAGCATCTGCACTTCTGAGGCACCACGCACACCTGATTAGTTACATGCGCGCACAATTTAATTTTGAAACTGTTGACTGAATGTACTGTGAGAGGCGACAGTCAACACGGTATACTGGCGTGAATGCTATCGTTTGTGAACTTCGGATGAATAAAGGAAGTTGCAGTGAATCAGCCAAAAATGCTGTCTTATTCTCATGAAGTACTCCGTTACTTAACTGAAACCTCGTGTTGTTCACATAATGTAGACAAACATAAAGATACACTAGCACTGTGAAAAATAACGTTTATCGTTTTTAGCCAATGATAGTGTTGGTTGTGAGATCACAAGTTGTATAACGATTATCCTCACTATGAACGATAGGTTTTATGAGTAGAGATAGGCACAATCATTTTCCCGGTCTGACTGCAATTTGAACTCAGCGTCGGAATGGCTGGTTAAGAATTTTGTAACGTTGTGCTTGGGTTTGCAAACGCACCGTTTCGGTCTTCATAACGTGTTGGAAACCTGACGTTGGCTTTTTGAGTAAACTCACGTACAGTCTCATGCGTAGGCTTCTACTGTCATTACGGATTCAATTAATGTTTGTTTAATACACATAGTTCAAGGAAGTGGAGCATAAGTACTAATCGCCCACGGACTGTTGATAACGAGAATGAACCGGAGTGAAAAAACAACAGTACCCTTTCTAACCTTCACGTGTTAAAACGGATATTCGCCAGTCACTGTAAACCAAAGCGAGACAATGTCAAATTATTCATAGCTGGTTCATGCTGAACCCGTAACGCACATGACAAGGTTCTTTTATTTTGAAGGGATACCTGCGTCAAAAATTTCGAAATCAACTAGACTAGGGCTAACGGCATTAATAAACTTTTAGACAGAATACAACAGTTAGAGAGAGAGAGAGAAAAGCCACACCGGGAGTCCGGGGATCATACAGTTAGGCCAAGTTACTCACTTATTCCAATATCCTGCGGAGTCCACCAAACAGTCCAAAAAATAGACCACCAGGATAATTTCTCGGTCAAATGCAAGAGTAACATGTACATCTCATTTAAAAACTAATAGATAGTAAACTGAGAGTGAAGACATATAGGCGAACATTTGTTTTCGACAATTCATCTTCAATCCGCTACAATATAAGTTAATAGAGTTACATCGAGATGTCGATCAAATGTATTGCAGAGAAATTAGATCACTGATTAATCAATTGGCGATGGCTTGATTGATCGGTTACGTCACGCTTGTCCATTGGTTTGACCGCGTAGGTTGGTCATCGATCCGGTGGATTTGTGGCCACGGTAGGTGCAGCGTCTGAACGAACCGTTTTTGATGACAATACGGGATCAAGTAGCCTGATTCCAATCGCCTCGGCAGTACAAAGTGTTCTAATTCGGACCGATTTTGGATGGGTTGCCTGGCACGCGATATACCACTTTGAAGGCTTGATCAGTTTTCACCTGGTGTCCGCTTTCAATCACATGAGCGATGATAGCATTATTGACTGATCGTGATTCTCCGTGCCCCAGCCACCCTAGATGATGTTCTTGCGTGCCAGGCAACCTATAAAAAGCGGTCCAAATGAGAACACTATACTGCCGGAGCGACTGGAATAAGGCTACTTGATCTCGTATTGTCATCAAAAACGGTTTGTTCAAACGCTGCACCTACCATGGCCACAAACCCACCGGATCGATGGCCAACCTGCGCGGTCAAACCAACGGACAAGCGTGACGTAACCGATCAATCAAGCAATTGCCAATTGACTAATCAGTGACCTAGTTTCTCTGTAATAAGTCTGACCGACAACTCGATGTAACTCTATTAACTTATATAATTGTAGCGGATTGAAGATGAATTGTCGAAAACAAATGCTCGCCTATATGTCTTTATCATCATTATCGTAATGGGCGTATTTGAAACCATGAGATATTACACTATTGCTTTCCGTGTACGTATTCTCCGAATAACCAAATGTCCCTTTGATTCACCTGTTGAGGGCCTACTAAAAGCCCTCAAATCAAACCTCGGTAACAATGTCAACATGCTACAAACGCCAGTCTCACAGCATGCAAATCAGTGAGGTACATGCAAACCCATTCTA
>LUCH01005746.1:24062-38239 GCA_013368495.1 Paragonimus heterotremus | reverse complement strand
ACAACACCCTTCGGTCTTATAATGTGGTGGCTCCTGAAATAGAGAGAGCACCAAATGAGAGAAAAACAGACAATTTTCCGGCTTGGTTGGGAATGTATCGATCACATGTTCATCGTATGACTGATAACAAAACGTCTATACTCTTTTTCTCAGTCAATGGCCGTGATATATTTGGATCTAAAGGCTGTTTTTGACTCCGTTGCCCAACAGGCCTTCTGGAGTTTTCTACAACGCAGAGGAGTAACAGCAAAGTATGTCAATTTGTTGAGTGCGGTGGATGCCCGGTCCGGATGCAGAAATGTGCATTTATGAGCAACTATCCCGAGCATTATCCACGTCATGTGGCGATATTCTGGAAGCAGCAGTCAGAGGTTCCGAGGATCTCGGAGTGTAGCATCCACCAAGTAATAAGCCGACTGATATGCGGACAACACCGCTTCGTTCAGTTAGTCCGCAGAAAACATGTAGTCCGTGTTGAATCGGTCAAATGATATGGCTGGCCTTCATGGTATGTATTTTGCACCTTCAAAGTGCCGTGTGGTTACTGGATTGCGTTGGCACTGACCCTACAGTGGTTATTGTAGGCAGGAAGCTGGAGAATGTCAACCACTTCACCTACCTGGGTAGCGCCATCTCGTCAGCCTGTAATATTGTTGGGGATACCAACGTGATGCATTCGCCAAACTCAGCCAATTATGGTGTCGGAAGGATGTTCATTTGTCGATCAAGGGCAGTTTACAACAAGTGTGTGCGTTCAGTTTTGTTCCATGGATTGGAGACCTCGCGCATGCGAAAGTTGTATACAGACTCTCGATATTAGATAACTGTTGCTTCCGCCAGTTAACTTGCATCAAGTAGACTGACTCTGTAGCCGACGCGATAGTCCGTCGGTGAGTATTTGAAGTGTGAAAGTTCGCGAACCATAACCGAGATAGTGAAAATGCAGCCTTTGTTGCTTGGTTCATGTACTCCATACGCATACGGAACGTCGGCCGCAGCGCGCCTCGTTTAATGTGGTTGCTGGCGTTTGTAGGAAACAGCAAAGCGGCCAAGTGATGGCGTGATCATCATCTATGAGAGCCTTGATCGTCCCGCTGATTAAGGTTTGTGGGTGCTGTCTATCCGGTTGGAAACATTGCTTGGCACGGCAATATGTCACTGTTAATGGTAAGTCCATATCCGCAAACTTGTTGATCCTCCTTCTTCATGAGATACAATCGCCTTTTGTTTATTTTCAACCTTCTTTTTCTTTACAGTACATGTATATAAATTTATTACTCTGCAACTTCGTAGACGACTGTCAGCATAAACGGCAACCAGAGCAGCAGTACCCAAGAGTACGGTTCAAAGTTGAAATGATGGTAACAAGAGGATAATATGATTGGTAACAGCACAGAACATCAAGCAGAACACTGAGGTAATCAATTACTCAGAGGATTTTAGATGACAAACAGAGACAAGGCATTGCCGAATTCAAAAAGAAACCGACATCATCTGCAATATGAAATGTCCCACCTGATCATAAACACAATAGGTTACTTTCAAAACAGCGAATTATTATGCTGTTTGTCTAACACTGCAGTCTGTTTTTATAAACTACCATATCGGATGTAGCATTTCGTGGTGAGCACTTTTTAATGATTCACTTTTCGATTCAGTATCCTCAACACAGTAACTGCCTGTTATTCGCCACCTTCTTTTAGTTAATGAAATCAATACATTGTGTCTGTCATCTCGAAACACTTAGACAAGATACCACCTCAGTTCTCCAACGGATGCCATATGAGTCTAAGACCGACGATTGAGCGGATGACCCATTCGACCGGTTCCAACCACAGTTGTGCCTGATCGACCTCGACACCACGCCGAATCGCCGGGTTAGAAAGTACGGAAGTGTGATCCAATATTACATATGTACAGACATAATGAGGCAGTGTAGTCTGGGGTTTGAAACGTTGGAGAAGACGGCAATTAATCCGATGCAGTGGAGTAAAAGTTGGTGTTACGTGAGATCCCTGTAAGGCGTAAAGATAAGAAGCCAACCAACTTGCAGATATGGCCTTGTTGTTGCCTGCAAGTAAACTGTTCGTAGGTAAGATATGACTTCTTTGATTAGGAATGTTCGGGCTTACACTTAAGAATCCCTATGAATAAAATCTTACTCCTCTTCCTTTTTGCCATCAAACTATTATTGGCTGACTTTGATCCTCTCATGATTACATGATGCTGATAGGTGATAAGTAACAGAGAAAACTAGGATGAGTAGACATGGACAACAAACTTTATAACATGCGCAACCAATGGGAACGTTAATATTCAGTACTTTCGAAACGGTGAATTTCTGCGAAATAAGTTGTGCAGACGTGTTGCTCATTTCAACCTCACCTTCATCAACAGCGTTCTGTCAGAGCGCCCTACTACAAACAGGAGCATTTCAGGCAATCAGCGTTAGAACGTGCAACCGCATAACTGGTTGCCGGCATCACCAAGTTAACTTGAAACACAAACCGAATGTGAACGTATTGGGTAACTTGCACACATCGAACATTAATTAACACAAAAACAAGCGGTAACCGATACATTAAAATATAAAATGTCCGTCACATCTGTTCCACAGACTTGACGAGTTAGTATCCAAAGCCTGCACTGACAAACAAAATGTTACTCAGATGGGAACAGAGCAAGTTACGAAATAAGTCTGATGGGAGGCATTAAATCTGTGTGCAGACTTTATTCTCACAGGATGACATATGCCAACTTGGATAATTCAGTCAAGCGTACCACGCACATCCATGAAGTTGGTCTTTAACTTCTATTGACTAAATTGTAGGCCACATGGCTTAAACAGCATATCCTGTTGTCATCTCAAAGAGCCTGATCGTGTATCTGCCGATACAGACAATGTTCACATATAATGTCAGAGCAAAGGCAGCAGCATCACGTCCGAAAGCAAATCCGGCCGGCGAAATGTATAAACCCAGTTAGCGTTCTGTGTGTTAATCCAAAAGGAAGCAAAACGGTGCACTCACTTGACCAATCAGTATCTTGTTCAACGGACAAGAGGTGTAGCGTCTGCCATGCACGCCACTTGTTTTCTCGATGCGCAAAATCATGTTATCCCGCACAGCCAATAATTCCGGAATGCCGGGGAACGCAGACTTGGCCAAAGCTGAGCGAAATGGTTGGTACACAGCGGCGATCGCTTGCAGTTGAGTCTGTCACGAGAAAGTGGAGCACAGCACAGATGTTGGTTTTATCAGGCACTTACGCAGGTGGGGTTTGTAGTGATTATTAAAATGACAAGTACCGCCAGGGTTACAAAACAGAAACGAAGTAATCCAGAAGAAATGAAACAGTGAACAGGACACTGGTCTGTGGAATCACATGAGTCCAAACTAAGAAGGTTAAGTATCGAATTCGAAACGAATTCAACGTAACTGTATTAGACAATCCCGACTGTTCAAATCAGGTGACTAATTTGGTTAGTTTGAAAACGTTGCGCTGTGGATGAACGTAGTTTGATTGATAGAACAAGATTAGAACTTGGAACAGAGATGTTCCTCTCTGAGTTGGGTGAATAACTTACAAATATTTCGTCACTGAGTTAGACGACTTCATCAAAGTAAACTCGTGTGGAGTGAGTAGTTGGTTCTCGAGATCCTTTTTAATAATCTGGAAGGATAGAAGTCTACAGACGAATATAAGCTGGCGCGCTTGCCAGTCGTCCGCCGACCCTGATATACGATGGCATCAATGAACAATTCATTGGTTCACATAAGGAGATTCTCCATGAGTTCTGAGCTGTCCATACATCCTTTCGAGATTCGATTTCGTTCTGTCGAGCCATTATCACATTCTGTCGATGAAGCTAGTGTTTTCTGTGTGCATGTTTAGTCTGCTTACTGCTTACTTGGTGCACGGAGAACAGAATTCACGACAAACAGACGCTGGTTGAAAGAATCTAAAAATCGATAGAAATAGTCAACGAAACCCGAGGCTAATAAAAGGACATGTCTTATAACGGATGACAAAAAAATTAGCTGAATAATCAGTCAACAATCAGTTGTTTTTGCTGACACTGACCTTTAGTGCTAAATTATAGTGTTTCACACAAAGGTTACGAAACAATTTCAGATCGGGGAATGAACTGAAATAGACGAAACATGGTTTCATCATTTTCACAGATTCCGTGTGCGTATGAACAAGTCGGTCGCATAGTTATGTACTCCAGTTATGACCGAGACAGCGTATAATAATTTCGTTTAATCTAAACAGATAGTATTAAATTCAACGTGGTCGTAGTGAGCTTTGATGGGCCAAGAATGATCAAAAGCTTGCACGCACAACTTATGATATGAAAACGAGATACCGTTGCGATCGCTTCACCAGTCGAGATGATTTAGAAACGTACTGACCGCTGTCTCGGCGACTTGTATACTACCTTAAACGACCTGTTACGGTGCACACTGTGACCAGTGGTTGTAAGATGTACGACGATGGCAGATAGTTATCCACTGTCTGATTCCAATCTGAAAGTATTCTGAGTAACGTTATTTTGTCCGTTTTTGAAGCTACCCCACTATGCATTCGAAATACTCAGCCACACAACACCAGCAGAACAATCACATTTAAGTCTGGACGGTCCACGACGTTAGGCGACAAAATGCGAGTACGCGTGAACCAGGATACTGAAGTTGTACTGGATAGGGTTTTGATAGCTCACAGCTCGTGCTGTCAAATCCTCCACGGTTCAATTACACTACGCTATGTTGTTCTGCCATCAGTTTTATCCAAGTCATTGAACATATTCGGCTTTCGACCCACTTATTTCTCAACAACCACGATATCTACATTGAATTACCGCTGAATGAATGTCAATACTAACGTACCAGCTTCAATATTTTCCTTTCCTGCTGTCCAATAGTAGTTAATAAACTGTAAGTCTTAACCAGTACATACTATCAGACCACTAAAGACAAAATTAACTGGCGATTAATTTCCAGAAAACCTACTTCCGTCAGAATGTTGAACCGATGTTAAACTATCAATATTTTCAAAATTCCAGGATCTTAAAGTGCACTATGCAGGATAGTAATAATAATAATAATAATAATAATAATAATAATAATAATAATAATAATAATAATAATAATAAGTGTTAGTGGAAAAAATAGATAAAACGGCTGTGGAACAATCTCGATTCTATGGATAGCGACTCGATAGACAAAAGTTCTGCAGCCTAGTAAAATTCACCGGAAGAGAAATGGAAAATTTGGAAGCGGTGCGACTGTGAGTGAAGGATAGAGTGTAGTTATATCCCTAGAGGTACGGAACGCCCAATATGTACCTTAGCTTTATCAGACCATTTGAAGCTTTGCACAGTCACATCTGATCGTTTGACTAATGTGGCCTGACGACTCGCATATTCCTGTTGAAGTAGTGCAGCAATACGAGCGACCTGAGACCACTGGCGATCAGAAAGACCGGTCAGCGGAAGCACCGATTGTCCCATATGCATCGGAGGACAGCGTTTAATGGCTTCGGACGCCTAAAAGTATAAGATGATGACAAGACCACAGTTATTAACACGTAATTATTCGACTGAGCGGACACTGCCAATTCGATCGAATGGGAAGAATCTAAACAGCTGATCGATGATGTATTCACAATAATACACAAGATAGCTTCGTCAGATAATCGGGACAAACAAAACTTAGTCGACTACAACCTCAAAGTTTTTAATGAGTTCATACGCATGCGACAATAGAAAGGCGTACAAAACAGCTGATAGTGAACGAAAAGGGAAAAATAGGACGGAGATACTAGCCTTCACACGAGCAAAGTCAATAAAACCAACAAAACAGCAAGGCGCAAACATACCGTCAACACTGGCGGACAATCAAAAGTTGCTATGCGGTTAAACAAACATTAAGGTGGTAACTACATTTCAAAAAACACGAACAGTAGGACAAAGTCGAAAGAATATTCAAGCGATTAGTATAACATTCTGAACGTACAGTTCAGTAGAAACGCGATATAAAGGAAACATGCACAACGAACAACGTAATCTTTCGGATGCGCAAAATGTTTAGAGTTGATCTAGATTTCGGGTACCTACCGTTTACACTAAATTGATATTTGTCTAATGATTATCCACTGAATTCTTGTATACCTGCCCACACGTGTTCACACACAGCCGTATACATATGAACATACAAACAAATGCGCATACATACATATTGTCCGAAATGTCGCATTTTTTATAAGCAGTTACCATGAGTACATTGTAACCGAACACAAACTCATTAACCAGATGCATGAGTATCTAACTACCGGTGGCTTTTACACTAGGCATGGTTAGACAGCCACTGCTTGTCATCTGAATAAATCAATGAGGCACAGTCCACGATGCACACACGAATGTCCGAATACACTATACACAGAAGCGAAATTGTATATGACGTACACTTGCACAGACTTAGATGGTTAGGCCATGTACTAAGGATGCCAGCTAATCGCTTGTCACACCGAGCACTGTTTGCCGATGCTGCGGCCGGCTGGTTGAAGGTGCGAGGTGGACAGATGATGATCTTGCGTAGACAAATGAAATCGTTCACGAAGGGGTTGGCCTCTGTAGATCGGGTACGTCTTCCAGGCTGAGGACCTCGCGACTCACAGAGTCGGTGGCTTGAGACGTTAAGTGAGATGGCAGCTAATCGAGCTCAGTGGCGTGAATGTTGTCGTTGTTTGTCCGAGTTGTCTGTGAAGTGAGTGCACTTAATGACGCAGGGCAGTGAAAGCCATGAGGAAGCTGTCTTGCTGATGACGCCTTACTTTCACTTACAGCTCGGTTGTTTGTTTGCAAGGTGTAGGCGCCTTGATGTTGGATGTTTGAATGTAGACGTAGCTATTTTTGGTGGCTAGGTCCCCTCCTCTGTCCCATTCTTTTCTTCTCTCTTCCTATACAGGGTTTGCATTTTTATTTTTCTTCATGGTTGTGTAGCAGTTAAGCATCAGTGTGAACCACTGATGTATTGCTGTCTATAATGATGATATGACGTAATGCACGTACACTTTCAAACAACATCACTAAACCACTCACAAAACAAACAAACAAAGTAGGCAAGAGAAAGTTTGCAACATACCTGCATTTATTAAGGAATACTCTAACGGATACAGAATCTTAGTTGATATGTCCTACATTATCACCAACAACATTGTTTGTACACACGCAAAAAGAGAGATCAAATGAAGATTCTGCACCAGAAAGGAAGCAGATGATGAAAATACTAAGCAGATGGAAAGGGACAAAAGACAGTATGCTGTACAAAAATAACAAAACGAAGGAAGAGTTTCTATCAGATTTAGACTGTAGGCTGTTTTTTGAATTTCCTGTGTACTTTGTAATGGTTTTTACATTTTTGGAATGGAACATTTGTGACGTCAGATAAAGACAGCTACGGCTAACAACCTTTCATCATTCTCACCAATGACTATGGCATGCGATCACATATTTGTGTTTCTAGCCAACGACTCCTGGCATCTTTTGGACACCACCAGGGGAGCTCAAGGGAGCCAGAAAACCACACTTGACGTAAATTTCTCCACATCTTAAGTTGAGTCATGAGATACTCACCAAACTCTTTTCCAGTTACAAACAGAAAGCATGAACAAGGTGTTGGGAACGTGTGTGTAAAACGTGTGAAGCTTGCAGACGAAGGCTGACCACTCCCAACACACGATGCTGCAAGTCATTATCGCTCAAGTTGTATCACTACTATGTGAGTGGAGTGCATCGCAAATAACGATTGTCAAAAGTAAGAAAGTGGATTTTGGAAAAATGGAGAGACCTCTTTTGTGACGTCACCTGAAACAGTTATAAAAGTCACGAGCTAAATGGATATCTAAATAAATCCAGACTGTCGCCACTCAGCATGGGTGCGGGCAAAGAACCGTAACAGTATTGAAGCATTTTGCACTTAGACGGAACACGTAATATATTGCGAAATCTCAACTGACAAGCAACTTTACTCAGCGGCAAACAAAACTACGTTATCAGCATAGTGGAAACCCACACATGTACTGCAGGACAGACCATCCAGAGATTTGTGTAAGGCATCGTCGATAGCAAGGTTAAGAAAATGAGAAACGAAAGTCTCGCCGAATTTCGCGAAGGACAACGAGGAGTAGCGGTTGAAGGCGTGGCTTCGTGGATCAGCTGTAGGAGGGCCTACTGCATCCGGGTCTGTTGATTCAGTCGCTTCTCGAATACAGCCAAATTCTGGACTTCTTGTAATTGGATCTTTTATAAAATGATCAAGTATGACACATCAGTTATCATTTTCATTTGTTAGAAAACAGTTCATATTCCTTCCTGTTCCGCAAGCCCAGATAAAAACTGTACCAACCGTTACGACATAGAGTTCTGTGGTTACACAGTGTACAGACCATCAATCACGAATCTACTCGATCCTCATTTCATGTGTTACAAAGCCAACTCGAATTGATTTGAACCTTTGTTCCGGTTCATGGTTGCTAATCACGCACTACACCTCTACTCTGACGACTTTCCTGAATGTCAACGGTAATCAGCATCCTTGTTCATGTGAAAGATACGCACGCAAATAATGATGAATTCCCTACCTGGCATCTACCGTACTAACGAATTAACTTAACGGGAGAAAAAAACTGCGGACAACATTTTGTTCAGTCAAGGAGTTCCCTATAGCACAAGAACAACTTCACTGACCACGACTGACTGACGACCCAGCTTCCTATCGAAAACAATGGGATAGGTAATATGAAATACTAAACGTCTGTGTCTTAAAAGGGTCTGTAAAGCATGAATATAGCAGCGATTCACATTTATTAGTCTTATGGGGCAACCATCAGAAAATGATCTGAAATTTTAGAGGCAGTCTCTTGGTCGATCAGATTTAAAAACAGTTCCACAATTTGGACGACGAAATGAGAAAAACTTATTTTGCTAAGTGGCAATATCATTATGCACGTTGCTGTCAGCTGTTACACGTAACATCAATGAAACACAAATTAATTCGTTAACCTAGTCAACCTCATAAGTCACGTCCATATATACACCACTCTGCCACTGGTCAAAACCAAAGCAGACGAAGATCTAAGACCAAGAACTTGCAAATCGTACGTGACAAACAATGCTACCAGTTACTTAACGATGCCGAGTTTGTGATGGCGCACTAACATAGGGAAAGTATTTACCGGACCGGTTTACGTCAAGTGTTTGGCGCCTGGAGAAGCCGGTTTGTGCTCTGTTGAGATCTTGTCCGGTCACACCAAGCACAAGGTCATCGATACAGTTGGGGATGCATTTCCTCATCATAGGAAGCAGAGATCGATCAGCCCTGCTGTTATAAACGTCACCGCGGCTGCAGGTTAACTGGTGAACACAATGTGAAATGGACATTTCTGGTGTCTACGTCTGAGAGAGTGTTGGTGACTTGATGCATCTGAGTACGCGCAGCGTAGCTTCCTTACACGTCAGCTGGATGACGTGTGTCAGACACTACACTAGAAACTACATATTATTACCTCTTGTAAGCAGCAACTGCATAAACATGGTTTTCTTCGGTAAGGATGTTTCTCCACAGTAGGTTGCCCTTGACTTTCTATGAACCGCAATAAACTCTAGATCAAGATATTGTGAACACATTTAAACTCTAGACCAAGTGTACCACACACATATAGTTCGTGCTCTGTGAAAGAGACATCGTATCAGAGGACGTACGTGTCGGGTAGATAGAAACCTACTGAAATTCCGATGACATCTGCCTCCGGTAAGTCTGCAACCTGTAATGAATTAATTACCGATAACCTCATACTTTACACGAATCGATTACCACACTGGCAAAGCGCACTTTGAGTAGCAGGTTACTGACCGGCATCCTTAAACACAACGAATGAATCTGCCCTTTCTATACCACAAAGCCAATTCCTAACGTCATTGTTGTCTAGCAATCCGTGACAGGTGATGTATGCGATTAAACGCAGATAATGAATACCTAGTTGGAGACGGTTTACGTCGACTGCTCTGAGCGGTCACAACTCGCTGGATTACACTAGACTGGGGTTGGCTAATAATTACCTTCATAATGGCCTTACACACATGGTCTCTGAAGTTCACAGGTTTCAGTTACACTAATTATGGCCTAGATTTGCAGCGATCACATAGACTTTGAGGGTAAACTGACCGCAGCCGGTCCTGTTCGCTAGATGCCCAAATCGACCAACAACCACTCCATTATGAAGGATTAGACCTAGGTAATCAGCAGTATATAACGGAGGCACATTGCACAGTGAAGTGGCAAGGCGCACCCGAAAGTACGTCGCAGAAGAAGAACTACTGTTTAACGTTACTTAGGCTGCTCAAAGATTGGTAAACATTGACACTATGAACTACACAATCGAGATCTGCCAACTTTCCAACAAGCATGAGATCACCGTGGGCAATCTGTGAGACAGCAGAGACAACAGACAGTCTACTAAGACTCCATCTACGGCACTAGTTCGGCGAATCACTTCATTTAAGTGGTTTTATGTGCTTGTTACCAGGCTCAATGGAATGCACACGTGCGGTTGAAAAAGACGGCGATTTCGCAAGGCAATCAGTGGGACGTTTTCCAGAATTCGTGTAGAAACATGGTCAGTACATCCTTGTCCAGAACAAGATCCCACCAGCTCTTCCCTAGCGTCAGTATGCTGCAGAGTGATTGGTTTGACAAAGTTTATCACAATACGTAGACCGGATATAAGTGAACCTTTCTTCAAGCTGAATCCAATGGAGAAGACAAGACAGCTAAATATGGGCAGCTTACAAGAAATGACAGAATACAACGAATCCGCTTATTTTCGGGATTTGATGAAGAGAATCCAGCAACGATAACAAATTTAAATGAGACGCAAGTTCGGAGTAGATCTGTTTATCTTCCACATTAATTGTAATTAGCTAATGTGTGTATCGCCATTGTTAATATCATGAATACTTAGTCGTCTTTGGTGATAAATACACCTCTTAGTCATCAAAATCAAGATGCAAAATGAAGTACTTTATGCTCATTACTTTGCAATAACTGTTTCATAATATGGCAGCTGTGTAATCATGGGAATTTTGCGCTTATACATTACTGTATGAAATGCGTCTAAGGGAGATGATGGGTTGTTCGTATCCAATAAAGGGATGTGTATTAATAAACATTGGCTGTTGATTATGCAAAGTAGACTTCGATGGTTCGCAGCTCGATAGATTGTTGGAGAGTTTTGAACGTCTGATACAAACATCCAACACTGTTACACAACAATAGACCAATGATTGTAGCTGATGTCTAAAAATCGTACAATTACAGAGGAAAATAGAAACATGTAGCAGAAAAAGAAGGGATGATGGAAAAAGAGCCAAAAACAGCAAGAAATATAATGTACGCTCAACAATTCAACAAAATAGTGCTTACGTCTTGAAAACAATTAACCAAGCTGCAAATAGGATTGAGGTGCAATCCGTGAGACACTTACCCGGACAGCTTTAATACTTCGTTTCGAGAGTTGTGCTAATTTAATAAACGATCTAGTCAAACGACGGCAATATTCTTGTCAGTGGGTCCAGTGAACCTCAGGCACCCAGGCACCGAATCCGTGAGTAATCAGAGCCTCAGCGAGATTGATGGAATATTTTTGTTTCATTAAGTCAGTTCATCGGTTGCACATTTTCAACCATGTGCCTGTTGTATACCATATATATAGTGTTTGGCTTCCTACGCAGAGTTTGTGACTGAAGAATTTTCATAAGATGGCGGTTAGTCGGGCTCAGTAGAGCGAATGTTCTAGTTAGTTTGTCGAGTTATTTTGGAAGTAAGAATCATTCATGAGGTACAGCAGCCAAAGCCGCAAGGAAGCTGCTTTACGGATGGAGAGCGATTGGTGCCGCTGTGCGTCTAGCATATACTACTTTTAGCCAGCACTAGTTTTAGGCATCGTGCGCATCAATGTTAGACTTGGCGCCCACCTTCTCCGAATCAGGCCTGTTCTCACACAGATCACATAGCCGTTAGTTATAGGTGGGGAGGTTCCATTCAAGACTGTCGTTCTTATTGCGACACGTATTTGGACTCAGATCATGCATTGGAATGTTATCGTTTTGTCCTTACTTTTGTTGGACAACGACCCTACCGACAGCAACGAATCGCTGTTGAGAAACTGGCTTTACCGTCAGTAAAGCAAAAGTACCAAGCCAGCTTAGAAAACTGCCTTAGTGGTACTCACTCCGAAGATCTTAATAGCGGCTGGACACAAATTTCATAGGCCATTCAGAAAGCAGGTACTATAGCATGCGGCATAGGGGTACATAAGTTTGACAAACATTGGATTTCAGAGAAACCCCTGGAGTTTTTAGCAGTCAGACGGAACATTCCTCCTTGTAGTTTACATAATAAGTCTAGAAGATATATCCGTAGGCAGCTGACACCTAGTCTAAAGGCTGACCGTCACGCTTGGTTAGTGGGAATGGAGACCGCTTTCGCCTCAGGGAACACCGGCAAACTCTTTAAGCTGATCCGCGCCACTGGTCCCAGGCGACCATCTGTCAGTGAAGCTATCAGCGAGGCAAATGGCACACTAATCTATACTAAGTCCAGAAGGTTACAGCGCTTTGATGATCAATTCAGCTGGCCTCCTGCTTCTACCGTGTTGCCGCCACAAACTTGTGACGTAACACTCTGGTGGGTAGATTTAGAACCACCCACTGAAATTGAGGTTCGTATTTACATCTCGGCTCCCAATCGTAATAGGGCTGCTGGTCCAGATGATCTCTTGCGGGAACTTTTCAAAGAGAGTGGAAAGGCGGTAGTAGAGGCCTTGACTCAGCTGTTTCAACTTGTGTGGACGACGGAGACCATCCATCCGTACTGGGGTCACTCGATAATAGTTCCTGTATTCAAGAAATGTATCAGGAACTATTCCGAAAACCATAGGGGAATTAGCCTGACTCCAGTCATTTCAAGGGTTCTGGCGTCCGTTATAGTTCGTCGACTCACTGCAGTTCGCGAGGTAAACATTAGGAAAGAGCAGGTAGGATTTCGCCTCGGGCGGGATAGTATAGATCACATTTTTACCCTCCGTCAAATTTTCCAACGGCGTCATGTGTACCGTCGGCCAACAATCCCCGTATTCCTCGGTGGATAGGTCTACACTTTTAGAGTCGCTTAAACGCAGAGGTGTACCGGACAAGACTGAGGACATACCGTCGGTGTTTTATTCCCATACTTTAGCTCAGGTTAGGGTTCACGGTGAACTATCTGACAGTTTCAGCACCAGGAGTGGCGTTCGACAAGACTGTCCTCTTTCACCATTTTTGTTCAACTTCGTCATAGACGAAATAATGGAGGACCGTCTACGGCACTCAAGTGATCTCGGCGTGCACCCCCTACCTGGTGAAAGACTGACTGATCTGGATTATGCCGACGACAAGGTTTTGCTGTTTGCCAACTTTTAAGCGGCACAAACAACACTAAAGGCTATTTTGCGTTCTACTAAGTAGTTCGGAATGCGCTTTGCAGCCTCAAAATGAAAAGTGCTTCTGCAAGACTGTTGTTCACTGGTTAGTATACCTGGGAAACCGCATCAGCGGCGACGGCGCAGATGTAAGGAACGAAATAGAAGCGCGTATCTTCGAGACTAGGACGGTGTTCGCCAATCTGAGACACCTATGGCGACACAGACGTATTTCTCTGAAACTTAATGATCGTGTATATCAGACAACAGTGAGTGCTGTATTGCTTTACTGTAACGAAACTTGGTCGCTCAGGGTAGAGAACGTGAACCGTCCACAGGTATTTGACCACCGATGTCTGCGTTCATTCGCTCGTATCGGGTGGCACCAGCGAGTAAGCAACGGTAAGGTTAGGAAGCGTGTGCTTGACACTGATTGTCAATACGAGTTCTTTCGTTCAGTCCTTACACTTGCACAGACTTGGGTAGTTGGGTCACGTACTAAGGATGCCAGCTAGTCGTTTGCCACACCGAGCACTGTTTGCCGATGCTGCGGCCGGCTGGTTGAAGGTGCGAGGTGGACAGATGATGATCTTGCGTAGACAAATGAAATCGTTCACGAAGGGGTTGGCCTCTGTAGATCGGGTACGTCTTCCAGGCTG
>LUCH01005746.1:9232-19415 GCA_013368495.1 Paragonimus heterotremus | reverse complement strand
TCAACCTTCTTAGTAACGTTTTCTTCTGTGATATTCCACGTCACTGTTGAGGTGAGCGGCGGCCCGAGCCACAAGACCTTTAGTTAGGCTCATGGCTGTTATGATGATGTCGATGAAGTGTTGACAGAAACTGCAGTTGCTTGGTGATTAGTTTGTTCACCAACTATTATATGCACGCCATGTGAATGAACTTTTGTAAAATCTGAATTCACTTGTATTTGTGGAGTCAAGTACATCGGTCGAACGGTGACAGCGCATCGGACGCATGTCTCGGAGCACATTCCCGAATGGCTAGCAAACAACAAAACCGGTGCGGCCCAGTCTGCTATCACAGGATATTTGGAAGAAACGGAACACGTGATTCAATTGGAGAAGACTTTTCTTGTGTTGTTTCGCCCAATCAACACACTCTACCTTTTGATGAGGCCGCTGTAATACACTGTTACAAACCCTCATTTTGTGTACAGAAGCAAATGGTAGTTAAACTATCACTACCATGGAGTTAAGAGTTTGCAATCATGGGCCTATATTATTCGTTAAGTGGTTATTATTATTATTATTATTATTATTATTATTATTATTATTATTATTATTACTATTCGAGTGTTTTAGTTATGCCCATCTACATAAATTTATTTCTCTTGTCTAAAGCTTTATCTTGGGCTGCCTATTACCTTCAGTCTATTTCCGCGTGCTTTACTGTAAGATCGATATTATCTGCATCGCTGATTTTTTACACGATCAGTTTATATTTTCAATTTTGTACGTTTGTTTTTAACCGATTATGGCCCGTTCGAACGTCACTGATTCCGTGTGCTATTCCTACTTCGACCGACAGCTCATTCCTATTTTACGCTTATTTAAACTGATGCATGCTAATTGATCATAATCCGTGTATCGTAACCGAAGAGATCGATGGAAATGTCTTTGCAGGGTATATCTTACATAATTCTACTTGCGTGTTCTAAAATCTGTTAATTAATTACAAATTCCGTCAAATCAACAAAATTATGCAAGTCAATGGGTAACAAATATTCTGATACGACGGTATGCTCTGAACTGAGGATTATAAGCTTCCAGTATATTAAAAGATAGGTTACGGAATGATACAAATACACATACATCGTTCGACTGTTTCAATTGCATACAAGTAGAACAGTAAAGTCGGATCGCTTGTTCTGTAAACCATTAAACCTTTATGCAGCTACCAGTTGAACAAAATAAACAACCGATTACACCTATCGCACTGCTGTACACTTTTAAGCCAACCTCTTTTGAAAAGAGACACTACACTGGAGCTTTGCTCTTATTACAGACCGATGGTAGTGCACATCTTGACCACGGAGGGGGTTTGAACTACAACCACACCTTCTCAAGATAACTGTGTTGACCACTGTTCGGTTTAGGCACGATCGAATCATCATATGCAAATGCTCATCCATATTCGCTTGTGAAGAATACACAGCTTGATCGATCGATTCGAGAGATGACACAATAACTGCCCTCTTGATGACCCAGCGAGTTGGATTTCTTCTGAGTAAAATCACTGAAAGCTTTAAACTCGTCGAGCGGTCTAGTGATTACTAACAATTAGTGGGGACTGGCTGGAAAGTTAATGGGAATACGAAAGTTATGATCAACCGTTAGTGATTAGAGAAAGACAGTGATCACAAATCAATTTCATTTTGCCTTTAACTGCCAATTTTCGACAACCCTTCTTGCTTTACAGCTTACTCGGTCAAACAACCGCAAGATCAAAACTTAAGATTGTAATCAATCGCCATCTCACCTAGGGTTCGCAGCCATGGTCTGAGTCATTGGAATGAGGTTAGGTTAGAGAGGACAAACAGGAACACAATAAAAAAAATTTTTGTGGGCTTACGAAGTAAAAGCATGCGTTTTTCTGGCGTATTAAAGCGTTCGTTCAATGGCGGATCGGTCAACGCAGAGTATGGGCATTCTGTAATTCGGTAAATGTAAACAGAGAAAGCTAAACAAAGCAATGACTAGAATTCACATACAAGATGGAAAACAATTCATGACATTCACTTGGTTAACAAAAATGCGAATAAGGTTTTAATCGGCATTTAATTTTACGTTCGAGGTTAGTTAGTTTACATGATGAACAACACAATATACTACGTCAGATCTGTACGAAATCACTGTAAGGAAGGAGCGGCAGGAGAGATCAAGCAAGTACATATAATCTTCTTCTTATCAGAAATATATCAATTAAACAGAAATTTAGCTGGGTAGGTGAATAGCTTGAAGCAATAAAAACGTTGCTGAAGTACATTGTACAGCAAGAACTCCCTGATGTGAACAATTATGATCTAGTAGGCTTCCTCGATGTACGTTGATTACCAGCCCGTTAGTTATATATCGGTAAAACGATCGTATATACGTTTCATCACCTTACACCACCTATAACGACTAACGTTATTGATCTCAAAGCTGGGATGGCGTTTGCAACAGGACCCACATCAACATTTTCAACACCATTGGTAATCATATATCGATATTGATGCATCACTAAGGTACTGGGGTGACACAGGCAGGCCGACGGACACAGGACAAATAAACCACACTCACCAGACTAGTCCTTTTAAACACTGGGGTAATCACAGCATACTATTCCGTAACAATGCAGGGTACGGCAGATCACTGCTGTCCAACTGGTGCATAGAAAAGTTGGCGCTTAAGCCAACGGTGTACCAGACAATAACGAGCAACGTGATAAATCTCTGGCGATCCGGAAGCAACTTTATGAAACAAATCAAATTTTAGGCCAAAAAGCAAAACAATCCTATGTAATATATCTGTCGCGACGTATCGTGTAAAATCTTGCCACTGACGTTCACAAACAAACTTACGGAACAGACGGTCCGCAAATTCCAACTTTCTGTATAGGCATTACGATCGACAGGTTACTTCGAACAGCTACGCAGTACTTAGTCATTCATGATTAGTGTGAACGAGGAGAAAAAACCTAGTATAGCATAGGCAATGCAATCGGTCGCGAAATTCACGGCCATCATTTCCATTCACCATAAATCCGAACGTTCCAGTTTCGATGTGGGTAACCTGACAGCATTCACCTTACATGTTGCTCAAGAGGCTGCACAGCACCGCGGATTCGTTTAGTATGTAACTGGAAAACGTAACGAAATTTAGAAAATATATCGACGAACATCTCTTTTGGAAAAGCTCTGGATGCTTAAAGGTCGTACACAAAAAATTAAAACTCTGTAAATGACAACCGGACGAAAATTAGAGACACTCACCATAAGCAGTAAGAAATGCTTCAATTGACTTCATTAAATTGTCTGGACTTACATTGGCTAGAAAAATAAGGAATGTTTATACAAAAATCGACGGAAACTACCAGATATCGGTTGTATGGATTCACGGGATTTTAATGCACTGATTAATTGTGTGGTTATGTCACTAAGTGCTTTCACGAATGTGGCAAGATCTTCACAGGTCGTTTTCCAATTATAATCCAGTCTAAAAAGAACATAGGTGAATGGACGTGGTCTTACTTGAGGAGAGCGTAACATTTTGCCAAATCGTTTTTATACTTTGGTGCCATCGGAACGGTCCAGAAAATTAGTAGGCGTCACCTAATACCGTAAGGGAAAACGAAACGAGAACTGATATTTTTTAAGTGCATATATGAAGTACGTTTGAAATCAAGAGGATAACGAAAAAGTGTAAGACAACAGGTGGGCGGGTGGAAAAGTAGGACCCTCATACAAAAAGTGATGTATTAGTATACATGGCAGCCAGACGTACACTCATCTAAGTGTGTACTTAGCAACTCCGATCATCCGGCACACATTTCCGTCTTTCAGCACCGTCGTTTGGGCTGTTGGTGAGCCTCAAGGCAGTTCACCAAATGGCGGATTAGCATACCAGTACAAATGAAGAAGGAATAAACAAGTACAGGATAATGGAAATTCATTGGAAAAGAAATCAACGATACTACGGAAATAGGCGAGCTATCACAGAGCACTTCTAACCAGGGATGTGAACGGACATGCAGCCTTGAGTTTGGCAGGTAGCGTCCCACGGAACTGCTTAGTGAAGCGACTAGGTCTTTTAAACCCAGCAACAAGACACCATCTGGTGGTCTCAAAATGTCAGCAGGAGTATTGCGCAGTGCGAGATAACATAAAACACCAGCACGTGCACCAGGCCACATAATACACTAATATGCCACGTCTTTACATAACCAGACACTATAACAGTACTTTTATAAGTAACACATTTGTCAGTCGCATACCTGACTGACTATATCACCAACTAACGGGCTGTACGCTACATCACCACACTAATACTTTGTGCTTCAGATGTTGTGTACGCCATTGGCATTAGTAAATACCCATCGAATAATGTAAGTGAACAAAAGCTAGGAAATTACTATAGGTTCACTGTGCTTGTCAGATGCAAGTGGTCGTGTATTTTAGAAACCACCGGGAGCTTTTCGGAGTCAAAAGTGCCAAAGGGTTCGACGTCAGCGATATCATTTGCGAAAAAAATGATTATCTAATATACAAGTTACCTAGATAAGTGGAAAGTGCGGTAGAGCACTTTCACGTACATCTCAACAGACTGTTGAGATGATTCAAGGAAGTACAATCGTCCATAAATCCTGAGCAGGAAACAGATTAATCCTCCAAAGGAAAAGTGTGTATGATAATTCTATTCAAGTCTTATGGGACACTCGGTCAAAAATGATCATCCACCAGCCCGTTTCCTGAAAGATGATATTGTGATCACTTAATAACCCTGAGGATGAGAAAATAGTTTCGATAACCTACGTTGAAAGTGTTGTACGCTACTGACGTTCAGTTCCAAAATGAATCAACGTAATCCTCATCAGTTTCATCAGAAAAATCATTCACGTTCCACCTCGTCGATCATCTTCGTCACCATGGTTCAGTACCTATTTTATACCATCCCAAGAACATGAGGAAGCAGAAGCAGATAGGTCTCCGCCAGATGAACGGTTTGGTTAACAATTTTTTACCCAATGAAAGTTGAACGTCGTTATCGCAGTCAACTATTGGCCGTTTTCGTAAGTACTGGTAGTTGTCAATCTTGTCGCCAAGTCTTCACTTTGCTTTCGTTTGCAGAATAATGCGTCAGACAACAACGTAAATGTCAACAACGCGTTGTTCGTCGGGAACACCACCTACTTACGACAATTTCACAGATTCGCATTCGATCTGCATCAACGATCCACAAAGCTGTTAAAAGTTAAACGGGGCTTTAAATTTCACATTACCAATAACATTCGGTGACATTTTTTGCGCTGCCAACTGGTAAAATTGAGAGTGATTATGCTGCCAACACCGCTCCAATGTGTGATAAATCGTAAGCGGCTCAAATCGCTCTAAGCGGAATTGCAATGGCAAAGCGTTGACATGAAGGTTGTTCTGACAAGAGCACGTGTACGCTCTCAGGGCTAACGGTCACATATGTCAGATACTTAACAGTTTTGTTCAACTAAGTTGCTGGATAATTAGGGACAGAGAATAAATGAAAGATATGTGGTCGCTTTTTTATTTAAAAAAAAACACGGGTATTCGTAAACCCAGGCCACCCGCAACAATGGAATAACATCAGTCGCTCAGCAAAAGGGCGTTTTGTTCGTCGAGCGTCCGTATCCATCGGACGCTACCGTGTATTGTGAAATCACTAGCTGACCAAAGAGGCAGCGAAACAGAAACAACACTCTCACGCGAACTCTCGTGCCAAATTTCGTTCGCCCGAACAAGTGCACCACTGGGTGACTAGCACCCAGGGTGTCGTATGTGCATGCACGTTTATGGTAATTAACACGTGTCTCAATGTTGTATCTGCGTATCAACAGGCTTTTGGTTTACAGCCCATGACTCAATGTATTGAGGTATCGTCTCTAAGCTGGGTATTCCATTTCCAATTGGATGACTTACAATCTACATCACATAAATAGACTTCAATAAAACGGTTGTTAGGCCTTGGGCAATTTGAAGCGGACTTTGTTTCTTCTGAAGCTTCCAAGCAACTTACAAACCCATACCAAAGCTTCGAGATGTTGCTCGCATCGACTGAATCCCCGAACTAAGATTAACTGAAAATTCTCCTTAATTACATGGTTGCTTCTGTCCCTGATTACATAAACAGATAGTACAGCTTACGAACGTGCAATCGATACGATGAACACAGCAAACAAAAAAACAGGACCCACAGCTAATCTAGAAATTGGGGATCCACCGCCAACGACTGTAACTTCCGCGTTGCTACTGCAGATCGGGACATGGATGACAGGATCCTATAGGCGATTATCAGCTTCTTGCAGTCTAACGGAACTGGCCAGTGGTGTGCAGTACAAAAATTGTAGTTAAATAAGTGGGTTCACTGGAAACAGCGCAAAAAAGACATTTCATTTTCAAACGGCACTGGAACGTCATAATAAAAAAAGTCTGGTCTTGCAACGAAAACTAACTGTTCTTCGAAAGATGACGAAGTTGGTGGTGACTTCTAATGTGACAAACATACGCGTTTCAGATGTCGTAGGCAAAATTTGTGGAAAGACAAGAAATTATCAGGTCTGTGAATCCTTCAGACATTGTGCTCCTCAGAACGCCTACGCATTACCCTCTATAGCTGCTGCTTTGCCAAGAATTTTGAAAGGCACTGCTTCTGAAATCGATGTAAACAGAGTGCTCCTGCGAGCTTAAGTGGATACTGGGAACACCAGAAATCACAACGCTTGGTACGTCATTTCTATCGAAAAGAAAATCACAGTGGGATTTATCACATCATCTAGTAGTACATACGGTCACCGACATGCATCATCATCATAGCAGCCATGAGCTTAACCAGAAGGTACAGGCTGCCGTTCACCCAAACAGTGACGTGGAATATCCTGGAAGAAAACATTAGCAAGAAGTTTGAAGATTAATAAAAGAGTAAGCAGAACTAGAAATGGCATGGATGCAGGTACACCATTGACTGCGACACACTGCCATCACGGACAGTGTTTCTAATTAGTGATATGAGTGATCAAGTGGACCCCAGACAAGCATACGACACCTACTCACTTTGCTAAACGGAACAGTCACCATTCACATTTCGTGACCACCTTCTAGCTTGACAACCGTGCAGTTTCATCCAAACGTTGATGGTCTCAGTATATAATGTCCGGTACGGTAAAAGATTAAATGGCATAAGGATATCGTGATCCAGCCATCGCAAGCCGTGCACCATGATTAGCTGACCGATTGGTCACGCACCTCGAGTGTTCTGGAATAGGCGCCGGCGAATGGATGTGTCGCTCACGCGATCAGTCCATTTAATTCAGGCTAACTGCCGGAGACAAGGATGGTTCAACACAGCACGTCTGTTGGTATCTCCGTTGCGAACAGGCCATGTCCCCGAACCACAGAGCAAAGCAGAACGTATACAAGCATTATGTACTCTTCCTTTCAGCGACGACCGAACGTCACTCCGACGCCGCAGATGACGCAATTTGTCAAAGGCAACCCGTGCCTTTGCCATTTTCACTGATATCTCATCAGTAATATTACCAGCTGAGAATATAGTGCTACCCAAAGATGTGGAACTGTTCATAGTTTGAGGCGGATTACCTGCAATGAAGAAAGTAGGAGCGGAAATGCCCCAGTCTTGAAGCAACGCTTTGCACTTTGAAGGTGCGAAGAACATTCCATACAAACCATCCCGCCCACTTATCTTGTTCAGCATGGTCTGCATGTTCTCGGCAGAGGGGTTAAGTAAGACCATATTATCCACACACTCTACATCGGTCAGTCTAGCGCCAGGAAGAAGCTCATTGGACTCCTCAATCGCACCCTCCAGAATGCCGTCCATGACAAAACTGAACAAGAAGGGGGAAATCGAACAATCTAGATGAACACGCAACAGACACCATACTGATGCCTCTGTGGTTATCAGATAGACTTCGGGCCCCCTTTTTGAAAACAGGAATTACTGCTGATAAGCACCAATCACGAGGTACATCTTCAGTCTACCAAATCGTGAGGGGGAGTTTTGTCAGTTCTTATATCAACCTCTACCCACCAGCCTTAAAAAGAGAGGGAGGGAGGAGGTCTGGTCCAGGAGCCTTGTTACGCTTCAAAAACTTAAGCGCCAAGGCAATTTAAACTTCCGACAGAGGACAGTCTGGAACGCGATAACTGACCTTTCGGGTCCCGTCGTCCACACAGTCTGGCTAAGGCCAGCTGAGCTGTTAGTTGAAACGTTCAGCCTAGTTCTGATCTGCGTCGACAGGCTTTAACCGATGTATTGAATCTGACAACGCATAAAGGACTGGGGTTCAATCGAGCAAATACTGTTCTGTTCCGATACTCAGTACGATTCCCACTCTAGTTTGGCCATGAAATTCAGCTTCGACGTCACAAGAAACCCTGAGAGAGAAGCGTCTGACTCACTTGGTAATGAAGGGTTTGCCTGGTCTGAGGGAGCAATGAATAGGAGATTAATTTCTGATTCTGAGCCTTGCTGTGCGCAGTGGATGACCTATACTGCTACCCTGACACGATGATCGGGCTTGTGTGATGTTTTGATGCGACAGGCTATGGTGACTATGACTCCGGTCCTTCCAGGTGCAACCTTGTCGGGCAAACCAGAAGAGCAGTCAGACGAAAAGCAGTTACACTCATAGGATTGTATATCACACTGATGACCGCGTGGGAGTACTTAGGTAACGAGACACGACCTTATATGCATACAGCAGAACGTTTTTTTTTATAGTTGCGGCACTGCGGTATTCAATATCAGGAAGGAGAGGGTTAGTAAAGGTACCCTTAAACAAAGGGCATTCGGTCGCCCAACGATTGATCGCGACTGCAGACGTACTATCCAATATAGTCGAAAAACACTGACACGCACATACCATATATAAAGAATTCATTTATATTCGAGTCAAATTGAACACAGCACAGATTGAGTTCAAAAGCTGTGATTTCTATGAGCTACGCAGAAGAGAAGTACCATATTCCAATCTAACTTTGCTGAGAGCGTTCACATAGGGCTTCAAATTTGGACCCGAGGTACTAACCGGTCGTCACCTCAGCGATATGTTACTCAGTAGTTGACGTGCACCTTTTACCCAATGAGAACGAACTTCTGAGAAAAGATCAACTTAATAGTCTAGATTCCCTCGCAAAGTATACGTCTGGGTAATCATGAATGACTGACACATCATCACCGCCAAAGACAGTCATACATCAGTGGTTCTCACTGATGCTTAACTGTCACCCAACCACGTAGAAGAAAAAGCAAACCCTGATCAAGGAAAAGAGAGAAAGGTGCCTACACTTTGCACGCAAACAACCGGGCTTTAAGTGGAAGTAAGGCATCATCAGCAAGACGCCATCCTTAGAATTTTCACTACCTCGCGTCAGTAAATGTAATAAACTTCAGATAATTCGATCAAACGACATTTTCTCCACTGAACCTGGTTAGCAGTCACCTTAACCAAAGTCCCCATCTATCAACTATGCGAACCACCAGGACCCCTCTGGGAAAACGAACAAGACCTACAGCGGCCCACCCCTTCGTGGACAGTTTACCGTATACCGGTTGGTTACCTGTCTGTCTCGTACCGTACATCAGTGAGCTACGGTATCGACAAAGAATGCTCGGTGTGGTAGACGACTAGCTGGCATTCGTACTACATGGTCAAATCACCTAAGTTTGTGAAAAATCAAAAAGGGAACAGAGTAAATAATTTGGACTTACAACTAAGTACCCACTTCTAAGCCTCTTCGTTGACCATCCGATGATGCCACCAGATGCGAATAATTGAACGCAGAAGCTGATGGAAACCAAAATAGACTTGTCCTGGACAAAGACCAGACCACCTAAAATAAACAGGGAGAACCAAATGAAACGGAAAACGTGCAGCAACATATAAAAAAGAACGGGGAAGTGCGTAAGTTAGGAAGAAAGACATTGGCTTCTAACAACTTCAGAGATTTCTCTGAAATCCAGTGTTTGTCAAACTTATGCACCCCTACGCCGCACGCTATAGTACCTGTTTTCCGAACAGCTTGTGAGATTTGTATCCAGCAACTTTTAGGATCATCAGAGTGAGTACCACTAAGACAGCTTTCTAAGCTGGTTTGGTACTTATGCTTTACCGATGGTAAAG